>JAABKJ010000640.1:0-46869 GCA_011634705.1 Andricus grossulariae | reverse complement strand
AATTTTCAATCTTGATTCGCGTTTGTTTCGTTTTTGTTGTTTTCTTTTTTCTCCATCCCCGCCCTAAGTTCATTTTGAAGACTAAAAGGTAATGATCAGTATTGCATTCGGATCCCCTCATGACTATATACAATTTTACATTACTGTTATATTCCCAATATTCCAATCGTTTTTTTCATATAAACAAGGTAAACAATATATTTTTTAAAGTTATAAATTGAAATTGCGATATCATAAGAAGTCATGGAAGATTCGTCTATAGGGCATTCGGCGTGTCTCGAAGACGCGAACAAATAAACTACATATAGTATTGTTGTATTTTGAATATCAGAAAGTTTTTCTCATATAGAAAGAATAAACTATTTGTTTGAAACTTTATAAATCGGTATTGGTAAGTCATAGAAGTTTGAACAACAGGTCGATCGATGCATCTCTAAGATGCAAACAAACATACTAGATATCGTGTTTTTGTATTTTGAATATTAAGAAAGTTTTTTTCATATAAACATCGTGAATTTTTTTGTTTGAAATCTCTAAAGTACAAAAAAAACACTGGTACGTAGGACGATTTATATCTAAATATGTCAAAAAGTAGATTTAAAAATGTAGGTCATTAGAAACCTCCCTCGATGAGAAAGCAACTAATCAAGGTTAAAAAAAATAATTGTTTACGCAATTTCTTATTGTTTATAACTATCTTCTCTTATAGAAATGCTAGACGCATCAATTGACCTATTGTTGAACTTTTTGTGAGCCACCAATACCGATTTATAAAATTTTCAAAAAATTTGTGTATTCCGTTTACATGAGAAAATTTTTTTTCATGATAGAAATACTACAGTACTGTATCTAAAATGTTTGTGTGCTTCTTCGAGACACATCGAATGACCTATTGATGAACCTTCTATGACCTCTTATGATCTAGCAATACCGATTCATAAATTTAAAAACTATATTTTTTATCTTGTTGATATAAAGAAAACATTTTAGTATTGAGAATGCAGCAGTAATATATATGATATACTTATTCGCGTCTTCGAGATGCAACGATTGTCCAAATTAAGAACCTTTCATGACCTACCATAACCTACCATATCATTTAAAATTTTTTTAACAACATTATTTTCCTTGTTCATGAGAGGATTTTTATTTTGATATTCGATGACTATTCTTGAGTAATCAATAGCTACTCAGAAAGATTAAAAAAAGTTACATTGTTTCTCTAAAAAAAACTTTTTTGTCAAACCTCGAATATAGCCCTACCGTAAGTTAAAAAGTTGTTCATTGTAACAGAACAAATCAGTTGACATTTGCGGGCGAGGGGGGGGGGGGCTCTCTGATTTTCCGAAAGTAAAATTTTTGGTAAGAGAGAAACAAAAGCTGGAAAAATATTGAAAGTGCTTATTTTCTTTTGTTAGAAAAAATTCTCCCTCTGTCAGAAAGCGAAATCATTTGATACCTGTGAGAAAGAAGGATGCTCATAAAACGAGCACAAATAAATACACCTATAGTGAATACATCCGTACTATTTTGCAGCGGTACTTAGTATATTTTAACAAAAGCTTGTTGAAAAAAAATATTGCTAATTTTTTTTCTGAACTATTTCCCTGGAGTCTAATGCCTTTAAAACTTCAATTTGAACCAACAGTCTAAAATTGACTATTTCGATAATATCGATACACGATCTGTCTCTGCTTTCAAGGTCCTTCGGAAAGAAATCTAGATTCTTAAAGGGTTTCGTCTTAAAGGGTTTTGTTCCGTTTGATTAATCGGTTTTTGCACCTGAACGCTCAATGACCCTCGGGACTCACTTTGATTGGCTTGTCAACGAAAACGGAAGGCATTGCACTCTGATTTGAAGCTTCTATCTCTCGTCCGGTGGATTCTGAGCTTCACCTCCGGGACTACTGTAACTGTGTTTGTTTTCGAAAATGTCGTGTTGGTAGTTCTCTATGTAGGACGGATGACATCCTGGACTCTAGAGTGGTTTGTCAACCTGGACGTTCACAGTTACACAATGATTACCATAAAACCGGAAATTTCTCTGAAGTTCAACCGTTCCCTTTTTTTAGAGATTATCCAATATTTATTCTTTGATACTGCCACTCCGAAAATACATTTTTTATTCTTTTTTCAGAGTCGAAATTGAATATAGAATAGTATCTGAATCTATTTTGGGATCTTTTCAAAACTATGTCATACTGCCAGGCGCGGAGGGAAGGGGTAATAAGTTTTGTGACAATTTGTAACAAGCAATGCATTTAAATTCAGACTTCACACTTTTTCCCCCTATTCCCCTCTTTTCACCTTTTTTGAAAAATTCATCTTCTTACATTCTCATCCCGATGAGAAGGTATTAGTTTTTATGGAAAATTCGACTTGGTCGGTTTCCATAAAATCTCCACCTTTTGAGACCTCCTGAGTAAGGAAAAATGATTTTCGCGAATGTGTCTGTATAGTCTGTATAGACTATAGTCTGTAGTGTATCTGTCTGTTTCTAGTCTGTAGGCGTGATAACTTCAAAAGACTGATCAGATTAGATTGAGCTTCGGCACACTTTTTCAAGGCCTGAATGCTTTTCAACCAAAAATTCTATTTTCCAGAATAACCATGCGAGATACGATTTTTTTTTAATTATTGATCTTAAAAAGATCTGAAAATTTTCTTGCGACCACGTTTTGATAAGAAACATAGTTTTTTCCATAGTCGTTATAACGCGTTAAAAAATTTGTTAAATTTCATTTGCCAGAGAAACTATGCGAGATACGAAAAAAATGGTAAGAAGAAAAATTATATACAGTCGAACTCGGATTTAACGTCGGTTGTGGGGCTGTCCTTGGACATGACCTACCCTAACTGAACCGGATTTAGCCCAACTCCGAACGTAAACCGTTCCTGTTTTGTCACGCCTTTGTGAACCCCGCACACCTCGCGCAGCTCCTGACAAGCCTACCCGCGCCGCGGCGCGGCGTCAATTCTCGGAAACGATAAATCCGGGGACGTTAAATTGATCGTTTCAGACCCACGCATTTTTTAGTCAATGTCTAGATTTTCGAGAGGTGGGTGTGTTTATCGCTAAAAATAAAATATTTGTTTAAATTTGTTTGCAACCTTTATGATGTGTCCTTAAAGGAGAAGTGGTCAAGAGTGTACAGGCATTTTACCAGATTTTTTTATTTATAATTGAGTGTTTTAACATGCCTTGGGTCTGAAACGACCCACGATAACCTGAGAAGGTGCAAAAAAAGCGATAACCTGATCGGGTTAATCTTGATAATGCTTTTTAAAATAATAAAAAGAAATCCATTTCACGGCAAAACTATGCGACATTCAAAAAAAGTTTAAAAAATTTATTATTTTGGTAGAAAATTCAACTGACTGGTTGAAAATGAACTTTTTAGTTAAAAATTCATATTTTTGGATATGAAATTCAAATGTTTCATAGAGAATTCGCCTTTTTGACTTAAAAATTTTACAGTTTGTTTGGAATTTTTTTCCTTTTCAATGAAAAATCTTTCTTGGTTGAAAATGTATTTCTTTTGGTAGAAATTTGATCTTTTCTGGTTAAAAGTGAAACGGTATGATTCGAAACTAATCTGTTTTGGTGGACGATTCAACTATTTTGTTAGAAATTGGTCTTTTATGGTTGAATTTACTTATTTTTCATTTCAAATAAAAATATTTTTGGTTTGTAAATTCATATTTGTAAGTTGAAAATTCAACGATTTTGTTCAAAAGTCATCTTTTTTTTCGACAATTCAATCTTTTTGTTGAAAATTTGTCTTTCAGGATAGAAAAATCGTCCCTCTTGATTGAAAATTCATATTTTTTGGTAGAAAACTTTTTGGTTGGAAATTCAACTGTCTTTTAACAAATTCTTCCTTTTGGCTTGGAGACTCATTTATTTGTTTTAAAATGCATCTGTTTTTGGTTGAAAAATTAATTTTTTTTTCAAATCGGTAAAAGATTTCTAGTGAAAAAGAATAACTTTCAGATGACGTGAAACCTCCACCGTACATTTCACAATACTTATATATATCTTTTATGAATAAAAATTTGTTCTTTTATGTTTAAAAATTATTAGATTTGAATTATTTGAGAAATATTTACAGTTCTGAAGATTTAAGGTTCTTCGTTATAATAAATAGTAATTTTATTATCATAAATAGACGAAGATTCAGAAAGGTTACAGGTGAAATATCTCAAACCGTGAAATTCTGGAACGTTTTCTGCTTTAAAATAAAAAATTAAATACGAGCCTGATCGTATATCACGTGCGGGACACTTTGAAGGGGATGTTCAAAATAACACGGTGTCACGTATACGTGGTATAAGGTGAGGAATATTATTGGAAATGCATTTATTTCGCGTCATCGGATGCCTCCATCTGCGAAAAGTGTTTTGCCAAGCACAAACGACTGCGAATGAAGTATAATCGCGATGAAATTGCCTGAGGCAATCTAGTTGGTAATAATGTTGACGATATCACTTGCTTCATAAGCGGAAATTTGTATGCTTGATTTCAACTTTAACTTTTAATGCACTTTAAGAAAGGGAATTGGGTCTTTAAGGTTGCAAGGGCTAAAAGACAGGTCTTAGAATAACATGTTTAATTATACTTTAAAGAATAGCAATATTACATTAATGATGGTATTAATTTCAAATAAAAGTTGATTTTCTAACACAAAAATTTGAAAAAGATACAAATTTGTTATTTAAGAAAAATTAATTTTTGACAACTTACTTTCATATCACCTCTAAATTGTTTTTTATTTTTTCTATTTTAATTAATGACAGCATTCACTGGGGAGGGGGGCGAAATCCGCTATGAACTACCTATAATTTTTTGCTGCAAATAGGTCAGTTTTAAAAAATTGTACAAATTATTACAAATGGAATAAATTACAATTTTTAACTCATTGTGCTTTATTGTAATTTATTGGATTTTATTATGAAAGTGTATTTCCAGCTGTGATTTTTTCCATTTCTTATAAAAATCTAGTTCTCTCTCTTCCTACCTCTAAGAAATGTAAGGATCTTTTATCACTTCCTCATAAACTTCTTATCTTTTTCTTCCGCTCAAGAAATCTTTTACTTAGTTTCATTCTGGTAACACATCTCAGAGAATTTTTGCCTTTATTTTCAGAATCTTCAATACGTACAGTCCACTTCAAAAATACCATGTTTTTAAGAAAGATTGATAAAATCATCAAAAGTAGAGTTACTGTGAATTTTAAAGGAGATATGGACTTTTATGTTTCAGCTTCAATTTTGGGTAAAAGCTGCAATAATTAGCTAATTCTCATGATCAAGGGCTGATATTATTCTTTAAAAGCTTCTTCACAACTCTGGTTTCTAGGGTTTCCTTACAATCATTTAGGAGAAAATTGGTTTACAAAAGTAATGAGTGTAAGATTTTCAAAAATATCTTTTTGAAAAAATTTAAACCAAAAAAAGTTTAATTTTTTATTTTCAATTTTTTTTTCTTCATGAAATAAGAAATTCTTTCACTTTTAACATTTTTATTGCGAAGGTGTCTTTTCGTACGGCCAGCCGAATAAGTACATAGTGGCATGATTTGTGACAAAATTGTCCAGACCCCCCACCCCCCACCACGTAAGCCCTTTTCTTTTTCCACATTGCACACTTCCCATTAATGATAAGTATTGTTAAGAAAAACATTTGACCTTCCAAAATGAAGATCAAAAATGAATTAAACTTTTTTCAAAATTAGGATTCTTTTTTTTAAGGAAGCAATCTAGGATATCGTTTCAGTAAAGAAAGAACCCTTAATTCGAAAACAGTCAAATTTTTGTTACCTTTATTCAATTCATAATAATAATTCCATAACGGACTTCAAAATAAGATACTAACTGAAAAAAAAATCATATAAATTTAAAGTAATAGCCTACAATATTGTGCAATTTGAAATTATAAATCTCCAAAACCGAACATGTTGAAATGTAAGCCCCGTAAAAATTTAATAATTGTAAAGAAACATTAAGAACCGAACATCCTGAATTATTTTTATCTGCACGACACTGACATAACAAAATTATACATTTAGAAATTTGTAACGTTCCTGATTCAGCATTTAAAAATTATGAACAGCTATCTATTATATCATAAAATATCACGGTAAAGGGGGGTGGGGAAATTATCAAAATTGCTACTGACTTCATCGTATAATCCTCTAATCAATTTTACAAAAATGGCAAAATTCTTAAACTAAGTCATTAAGGATGTACACTACATACAATCAATCTCAAAAGTCGCCTTTCTTTGAAATGATTTGTAACATCGACAAAAATAGATCTTTCTGCAAATCTGGACAAAGGCTTCTAAGTGCACTTCTGAAAAAATAATTCAGGTTGAAGTTGCTTATTTAACAGTAGCTATTTAAATGTTTAGGTATTGCTTTCTCTTTAAGGAAAAGTTACAATTCTGATTTAATTGTAATGGTCAAGGACTCATTTTATTCTTTGAAGAATTCTCTACAATTCTAGTTTGATGGTTTTTATTTTTTAAAAATATTAATTTATAAATCATACAGTTACTAGTGTTATAAACAATGATAGTTTGAATTTTAATAAATATCACTCAAATAGAATTGTAGAGAATCCTTTAAAGAATAAAATAAGGCCTTGATCATTAGAATTAAATAAGAATTGTAACTTTTCCCTAAAGAGAAAGCAAAAACTAAAACTCTACACAACTATACTGGCAAACAAATAATTTCAACCCGGACTATTTTTATCTGAAGTACGTTTAGAAGCCTCTATCAAGATTTGCAGAAATTAATAATGGATCTATTTTTGTTAATTGTATACATCATTTTAAATTTTGTCGACTTCTGAGATTGATTGTACGTAGTGTACATACCTAAAATAGAATTATTTTCCAATTATGCATTACGCTTTTTAAAATTTACTTATTTTAATCTAAAATGCGAGATTAATAACTTGAAAATAATGATAAAGCATTTCCATGCAAGGGGAACAGCTTTATGTTGAAGGCAATTTTATAAGATATCAAACTGACGTAGAGGAAACCAGAACGAGGTGGATAGAAAAACTTTTGAAGTTAAAAAATTGATAAATGATTAACAAAAGTGGTGAAAGTGGAGAAAGTATTATATGTCAAATTAAAGCTGGAACATTCAGCTCAAAGATAGCACTACCATCACATGAACTTGCTTATTTATTTCAAGGTTGATACACAAGCCTAATCTGTCAACAATTTATTCACTTCGTACCGAATGGAACTTCTTATCAGGCCCCCCAAACTGCAATGCATTTGACCGTGACAGTGTTTCGTGTAAATAGTGACAGATGTACCGCCACAAGCAGATTACTGTTGTAAACTGTCAAAAAGGTTAGAAGCCACGAAAAACAATTAATAATTATTTGTTGATGGCATAGAGAACAGGAAGTTCAATTCGTAAAAGCCGCAAAATCAATTCTCTGGAAAATAAATATTAATTTAGGGCAATATCATAAAATAATCGGGAAGGGGGAGGGGATATAAAAATTGATTGTTACGTCACTGTGTAACCTTGCGATCAATTATGCGAAAATTGCAAAATAATATTTGGCGCTGTCGATTTCTCCAGTAATGTGAAAACCTCGGGTATTTCGTTAACCAGGAAATTTTTAAACCCGAAAAGATCCGAGAAAGAATGTGAAAAGAGCTGTGTTAGGACCGGGAATGCAATTTGAAAACCAATACTAAATTGCAGGTTATTTCCGGATTACATAATTCCCAATCATTTCGTGACTTTTTGCAGATTTATCTAATTATTTTCCGCCCTAAATCTAATTTAAAATAAAAATTGTGTAAAATTTAGGTTTATGAAATAAAATTGTATTATTGGTGACTAAACCTCTCAACCCTATCTCTCTTTTTTACATCAACAAATTAAATGGGCGAAACGAATATTCCTGGTTTAGAGAATTCCTAGTTCACAATATTCCTAGGTTTTTCAGATTACTGGAGAAATCGGCAGCGTTAAATCTTCTTTTGCCATTTTTGTAAAATTGATTAGAGGATTATACGATAACGTCAGTACCAATTTTGATAATTCTCCCACGATTTTCCGTGATATTTCGCTATGATAATATTTATTTTACACGGAATTGATTTTGCGGCTTTTACGAATTAAACTTCCTGTTCTCTATGTCATCAAAAAATAAATATTAATTGTTTTTCGTGGCTTATAACCTTTTTGACAGTTTAAAAAAGTAAGGAGCTTGTGTGCGAGATATCAGTGACAGATAATTTTTTGCGCGTGTATCGTATTATTGTAAGTAACCTCAGTAAAGCAAAACTGAATTATCTACACGAAACTTTGTGACGGTGAAATACATTGCAGTTTGGGGGACCTGCTTCTTATAAAAACATGTAAAATATATTTTCGATGAAAACTAAGAAGATTAATCATTAAACAGATTTGAAGCCAAGAGTTTGACGAGTCGAAGAAACCATTGAAAGGAATTTAATTCCTTGAAAAATGACATTTAATATTTCTACTTATACAAAAATAATACAGAACTTTTGCTTTTAAAACCTTCGAGGCAAAAGACACATGGAAAGCAAGCGAAACATAAGAGCTTCAATGAAGACAGAATTAACTCATCGAGATCTCGAACGTTAGGCACGGACGGGCGCGGTTCGCTCTTGGATGGGTGACCGTTTGTGATTTTGGCTTATTCGTGTTTTTGCTGCCTTTAACTACTGTCGAGAAGGAGTTTTTATGCCAAGGATGGGTGTGGACTTTCGGTAGCCGTTGAGCTCACGGGAAAAGGTTTTCTGCAGTTTTCCTCTCCCTTGGCCAAAATTCCAAGCGAGTGCGTACGCTTCTGATGAAAAATTCGTCTGTAGAAAGGGGATGTATGGAATCCACAAGATTGAGTACTTCAGGCAACCTGAAGGCTTGTTGAGAGTGGGACTCGGAGTGGGGTATTCGGGGTATTTGGGGAAAGTTGGATTTAGTCGTAGGGTTAATGTTTGTAAATATATAAAAGTTGAATGAATTTTTAGATTGCCTGTACATACAGTACACCCTTAAGAATCGAAGCTTATAAATCCACATTTTCTAGTAAAAAGCAGCTCTTGGACATGTATACGCCTCAGTTCTGTTCCCTATCTACTTCTTTGTTTCTTGAGCTTTTCTATTTATCGCCATGCCAACTTATACGAAGAACAGGGCTCTTTTTTCATTGAGAGATACTGTGGACTCTTTCGCATAGAAAGTGTAAGTATGAGTGTAAGTATAAGTATAAGGACTCACTCCTCTTGGATTACTCGACTAGTGGCCCCAGGCTCATTCGAGCGAGATAAAAACGAGATCCTTTGCTCACTTTCGACCCGGTTCCTCTTTTTTCACTTACGTTCCAGACCACCTAGAACTCAATTTCACCCGCTCGCCTTTCATCGCGTCATAAAATTGCTTCGTCGAGTCGCCCCTGCCAAAAATATCGAGGCTAATACTCGAACCTTGTAGGCAGAGGGATGAAAAAAATATTAAAGCTGGAGGATAGGCGGAGGAATATCTCACCCTATTGGCAATACGAGTTTCTACGATGAAAATTTCAATTTTTCTGCAAGGTGCGAGCCTTGAGTTGATTTTATTCTTCATTCCGGAAAATTTCTGGGCGAAACGCTTTAAAAACCAATATTTTGGAAGGGAAAAATTCCTTTTGACATTTAAATGGTAAAATTACTTTTTAAACTGATAAATACGAGATGCTTTTTTAACAGTAAACTTGACAGCAAACGACCATTTAATAATCACTTAAAAATTTCGTAAAAACTTCCATATATTAATAAATTTCTAACTAAATGATAAACTCATTTACGAATCCTGCGTAACTAGTTTTTTACGTTCACGCCAGAAAAATTATAATCCCCAAGATCTAAAGGGTATTCGTACTTTAAAGCCCAGTGCAAACTCCTGCTTATGCGCTAAAGTCTATATATTAAAGTTGAAATATTAATCCTAATAACATGATCCAGCTCTAGAGCGATTTATAATTCCAACACCTTTGTAACAATTGTTTTCATCTAATTAATGCTGGGATACAATAAATGAAAATATTAATGAATATGATAAAAATATTAGAACGCCATAGTAAGGAACAAGTTTAATTTTTGATTCAGAAAAAGGGGTCATCCATAAATTATGTAACAGCTTTTTGTGGGGAGAGGGTTCAGAAAAATGTTATGATCTATTACATGGAAGGGGAAGCTGGGTGAATCGATACTGTAACGTAATATTTTTGAAAAATCAACGCTATAGAAAAAACATGTATCCAAAATAACTATAGTATATTATATAACGTTAAATTTTAGTAATTGTACAATAATGCTATAAAGACTTAATATCAGTGTAATTAGTTTAGTATATCATCCATAAAGACAAAGTTTTTCACAATTTTTGGAATTACTACTACCCGCAGAATCTTTTAACATTTTTTAAGTTTATAATCCATTTAAGTAGGGGTAAGCTAAGATATTTGTAAAGATTCCAAGGGATTTCAGAGAATTTTCAACAATTCCAAATATTTGGAAGGACTTTTAAGGAATTTCAACGGATTTTGCGGAATTTTATAAAACTGCAAAGGATTTTAATAATTATAAGGGATTTAAAGGCTCTGAATAAGGTATTTTGATGACTTTTGCATGATCATAAAGTATTTCACTGAAATTCAACATTTTCAAGGAACTTTAAGGAATATCATTAGATTTTTGGTAATTTTATGGCAATTGAAAGGATCTTATAGTATTTTATTGAAACTTTAAAGAATTTATTCACAATAAAGGATTTAAAGGATTTAGATGTTATTAAGATTTTAGGATATTATATAAGATTCCGAGGAATTTCCAAGTGGATTACAAAATTTCAAGGGATTTCAAAGGATTTACAAGATTTCAAAGAATTGCCCAGGATTTTAATAATTTGAAGGGATTTAAAACAATTCCATGCTGGTTCAAAGAATTTCTTAGAATTTCGGAAGATTTGGAAAAATTGTATAGGACCTATATTGTTTTAGGTTATTTAAAGAACTTGAAGGGGTTTTTAAGGGATTTTAAAGACTTTCAATAGGATATTTCAATGAATTACACAGGATTTTAAAGAAATTCATAGGACTTGTCATATTTCAAGGGATGTCAAGCAATTTCAAGAAATTTCATCAGGTTTTATGTAACTTCACGGGATTTTATAATATTTTGAGGACATTTCAGGAGCTTTACCAATTTTCGTCGGATTTCAAAATATTTGAGAGCATTTGAAATATTTTAGGGCATCTTACAAGATTTCAAGGAAGTTTCGAAAGATTTCGTGTAATTTTAGAGAATTTTTAATATTTTAATAAAATTTTTAAGAATTTATTCACAATATTTAACGTATTTCAAAGGATATTCAAGATTGGAAGAGATTTTCAAATATTTGCAGAATATTTTGAAGAATTTAAACGATTGTATGGTGTTTAAAAAAATATTAATAAAAAACAAAATCCAAGAACATTTTTTAAGTTTATCAGGCCTCGCACTATTTACTAAATATACCCTTAGATTTGGTGATCTACTTTTCCAGATTTGACGACTGATTAAACAGAACGTAAAAATATCTAAAACCTTTAGTAAAGGGTTTCTGTCTTCTAAATTGTTGTTAAAAATGTAAGCTTAAGTGATTTGATAAGAGATTTGAGAAAATCGTATTACATTTTATATTTTATATTGCGTATTACGTATAATTGTATTACGTTTTATATTACATTTTTTTAACGTGTATTACGATCGCAATCGTTATTTAAAACGTTTAGCTTATTTAGCGTCACCTTTAGCTCGTCGAAAAATCTAGAAAAAATGAATAACCAATATTAAATAGTTGGAGATATGTGCTAGTAATTTAAAAAACAAATGGTAAGAAATAAAGTTTTTGATGAATATTTTTCTACTAGATGACACAGCTTTTTATACGTTTTAGTTTTTTAGGAGTGCATAGTATCTTAGTTGCATGTTTCATATTGTTTCAAAGTTATTTTTTTTTATATTTTATTAGCTCCTAATTATTTGATCATTCGGGTGTTGCGGGCAGTAATAACTAAATTGTATTTAATATATGGCTGAAAATATTTGTAAAAATTACATAAAATAGGCGGGAGGGGGATGCCCAAACCACTTTGTTACGACTTGTACAGGGGGGAGGGGTCAAACATTGACAGATAATGTGTTACGTAATTTATTAATGGCCTCAAAGGTCCAAATGTCGTATTTCTTAACCGATTTTGAAGTTCCTTTTTTAAATTAAATCGTATTAAATTTCAAAGATAAGTTTCGTGGCTTGATTGAAAATAATTCCTAAATTTATTATTTAACTTAAAAAATGTCCAAAAAGTACAAGTTTTTATATTTCCTATACATTTATTAACAGTTTCCCAAAGACACATAGGATTAGTAAATTTACACTCTTTAAATAGTATTTTTCATTATAGATTAAATTCTAATATTTCTCTAATCACTTATTTCGCATTTTTGCACATAAAATTTCATTTTTCTGCGGGATCATTTCCTTTCACCGCGAAAATGACATAAAAGCCCAAGGATAACTTTTAGCGGAAATTTTCTTAAAATGCTCTAAATACTGGACAACTACATTGACTACCGCATTGACATGCAGTTACAACCAAATAAAAGATTTTTGATCTAGTTGTCAAATATCTGCACTATTTTTAGACAATTTTGTACCACAAAATATTTTTGTGATTCACTGTGACAATACATTGACAAAATAGATTGTTATCGAACAACAATTGTAATTATTATACAAAATTTAATTCAGGTCACGTTTTTTAACATAGACAACATGTCTTTTCTCTGGCATCAGTTTATCTCATCGCAATAATAATATCTTGGTATAATAGATTATCATTCAGCGATTGATATTACTATAAACAATTTTTATAAACAATTTTATTTTGAACACATTGTTAAACATAGACAATATTTATTTTTTTTTTTGCGAAATCATTTCTTTTCATCACAAGAATAATATCTTAACTGAATAAATTCATGTCTAACAATAATTCTCATCGTTATGAACCATTTTTATAAACAAATTTATTAAGTTAGCAATTTTTAACACGATGAAATACGTTATGTTGGTGGAAGTGACATAGCTTGTTTACAAGTTTCATAATATTTCCTTCTTATTGTTTTAATAAACTACATATAACTTTATTTTAATTAATATATACACGCCTAAATAAATTCATATATATTTTCATTATATGCAATTAGTGGTTTTCACTAGTAGTTAGCAAAATATTACTACTTTAAATTTAAATAATAAAATTTATTGCTTCAAAATGGAAAAATTAGTGATAAATAGAAAATTTTAGTAAAAGATCGCGGTTGTGTAATATTTTAAAAAATTTGAAATAATATGGAGGCAATGTTTTGAAACTTGTAAGTAGGCTAAGTCACCTCCTCCAACATCAAGTATTTACAAGCTACTTCCTCAAAACAGAAAAATTAGTATTATTTACACACAATATATTTTACCTTGCTTCATTTACCGTTAAAAAAATCACTTTTTATATTCACTAACAGAAAAACCACAACATTTAATAAGACAGAGCTCACCTCAGACACGCTGAATCATTCATTTCACGTACAAGATTTTATATCGAAATAATCGATAAGAAAAGTTCACTAATTGAATCGTAACCGAAATAGCTAAAGAATTAGTAAAGATTTTCAGTAGTTGACTCTAGTAAGATAAACCTATGATATTTTATCTATTTTATTAGTACACTACAGAAACATTACTATTTCATCAGTCAATCGCTTAATTACTAATTATGTTAGTACAACTTTTACTAATATTCAGATGTGGAGAGCCTTCTTGTTGTTTGAATAAAGCTGAAAATGCTGCACAATCGCGTACTTTTAATAAACTTTTCTATTTATCACTAATTGAGATTTAGAGAGTTTATGTTCTGCAAATCAATAATATTTTCATTTAAGAATAATATTACGACACAATATTTTGCTATTCAACAACATAATTAATATTTTTTAAAACTCTTATTAAGAAATTTACAGTTTTAGCTTTTTCCCTTGAAATTATTTTTTCTTTTCTTAAGAATCATATTTTATCAAGAGGAAAAACCCTATGAGTTAAAAAAGACCAAACAGTGGGTTTGTTTTCAAAAAATAATCAAAACAATGACAATTATTACTACATATAATATGTTATCGAATCGCAATATTTTTGTCGTAATATTATTTTTGAGATGAAAAGAAGTGACTCCGCAGAAAAGAAAAACTTGCTATATTCGAAATGCGAAGTGAATTTGTTCATAAAAATTATTTAAAACTATGAAAATTGTTGTTTAATGGTAACCTACTCTGTCCACTCATTATTCGCGAGATTAAAAGAAGTGATATCGCAGGAAAGAAAAGTTTTCTATGCTGAATAATCTAATTTGTTTATAAAAATAGTTTGTTACAATCAAAATAGTTTTCTTCTAGTCGTCATCCCTGATTGCTTGTCAATTTTACATAATTTATGACGAAATCAGTATAAATTAGGCACTCAAATAACAAAAATACATCGGATGCTAGTTTTATCTATTTTCTTTTTTTAATCAAAATTAATCAATGAAAAGAATTTATTCTATAATCCAAATTTCTATTCAGTGAGAATAAATTTACTGATTCTATGAATGTTTTAAAAGAAATATCAATTAATAGAGTAATGTAGGTAACGCAAATATAATAAATTATGGGCTTTTGGCATGTTTCAACTTAAATAACAAATCTATCTAAAAAAGTGGTGTGACGAAATGTCTCGAAAATCTCGCACTCATTGTTTTTGAAAACCTAAATGGCTGTGAATGACTTGAAATTCTTTTAATCAAAGAAAAATAAGTTGAGGAAACGGTTACATTAATTCAAGACAAATATTTTTCTGAGTGAAGTCCGTTGCTGACTTACAATTTGTTTACAACCACTTTTAATCTAATTTATGGCAGCTATAGTGGCGAAATATTTCATTGTTCTTCCAAATACAAATCTAAAAATATCGTCTTTGATAAGAGAGTAAAACCTACTGTCATTAAATGAAATAGTTATTTGTGATGCAAGGACCCTAATCGGCCGAGTACTGCAATTCACACGAGGCAAAGTGCCACTTAGGGGCCTAGTGTCACATACTATTTTTCATCACACCAGCCACCATAAGTGCAAATAGGTTGCATAGAGTCCTAATCTAAAAACCCGAGAGGGAATCCATTCCAATCCAAACCAATCCAATCCAATTCAATTCTCGAGACGATGGACAAGTACTGCAATTTACACGAGGCAAAGTGCCACTTAGGGGCGTCTACATGCCAAAGTTGGGGTCACTGCACTCATCGTACCATAAAGTACAGATAAAAATGTCCGCCAGCTAATCAGATCACAGTGTCAGTTAATTTATAGTACGCAGTACCCTAAGTAAAAATGTTATGGCCTATGCTAAGAAGTACTATTTTAGGTATCGTTCGCAGTACCGAAAATGGTACTTATGATGGCGGTGTGATAAAAAAACAATTTCAAGGGATTTCAGATCAATTTAGAAGATTACAAAGAATGCTTTAGTATTTTAAGGAATTTAGAAATATTTAAAGCGATTTCAAATAATTTCTAGTCACGATGTAAAGAATCATAAAATATTTCCAAACCTTCACAGAACACCTATAAATTTTAGTCGATTTAAGAAGATTTCAAGGGATTCTGAGAGATTTTAAAAGCCTTAAAGCGTTTCCAATGGATTTCAAAATATTTCAGGGCATATCACCAAATTTTTACAGCACCTTAAAATGTGTTGCAAGAAATTTTAAAGCATTCCAAGAAATTTAACGGATTTTCCAAGGATTTTGAGGGATTTAAAAATATTTCAAGTAATTTTCAAGGATCTTTTGAGATTTCATTAGCCGCTAAAGCACCTTAAGGGATTTAACAGGAGTTGTTAAATGGATTTCAACCAATTTCATAAGATTTAAAGTTATTTCTATAGATTTCGAGGGATTTCACTGGACTTAAAGTGATTACTAAACATTTGATGAAATTTCAGAGGATTTTTAGGGATTGCAAACTATTTAAAAAGTTTTCAAGGACATTCTAAAGATTTCAAGTAATTTCAATAAGCAACGTTTGAAAAATTATGAGAAATTTCAAATTATTTCAAAAAAATGTCTGGTACTTCATATGCTTTCAAAAGTTTTAAATTGAGTATGACGGATTTTAAAGAATTTTGATGTTTTTAAAAGTATTTGAAATTATTTTCAGGCATTTTATGGAGTTCCAGAAAACTTCATAGGATTTTATGAGTTTTCAGAAGATTTCAAGGTGTTTTAGATCATTTTGAAAGGTTAAAAATGTTTCAAAAGATTTCAAGAGTGGCTGAAACCTCATTTATTACTAAGGCATACGTTTTTTTAAGATAAATAAATATGTATTTGTACTGTTTTCATAGAGTTTGTGTTCAGTTAACAGTAAGTAAACATTTTCTGATATATTGTCATATTTTAAGTATTCAGCCCTTTTCAGTGCAATGTAACTTAGTACTCAAAAAATTTCAATTCTTAATAACTCACGTATAGTGCGCGTGTTTGTTGGTTAGTGACTTGTATGCAATTGGACTCGAGAGTCTTCTTCGAAATTCATTACGCTTCAGTTAAAAAAAAAAACTTCAAAATTAGTTTTAAAATACAACCTTTGGACCTTTCTGAACTGATATTCCCACTTTTTCCTCCCTGTGAGACATGGAACATCCCCCTTAAATTTGATCATGAGATTTTTCATAAAATTCGCAACTATAGTTAATTCATTCTCATAATGAGAGATCACTATAATAACGAACATAAAGATTCGTAAATTGTTTGAAATACAATTAGTGATAGTAAATTATGATAAAATGTCAAATAAAAATCAGCATATAGAAAGTACTCTTACCAGCACAGCTATATCCGTTTTTATGAAGAATATAGCCATCCCTGCAATCGCACTCGTACATCCCGTCGTGAAGCTCATAACACAGCTGCTCACAGGGTGAACCATGTCCGCACCTTCCTGCAACAGAAACATCAGACGAAAAGAAACATTAATTTTGTTCCACCTTTTGCGACGAAAAGCGCTATTTATTATTGCCCGGACTAAATTTTCTTTCTCGTTTCTACCTTATTTCTTTTTCTTTCCTCCCCATTTTCGAGACTCTCAACGCCATCTTACTGCTGAAAACACTCGAGGGAGATCTTTCGCTTGAAATGATAATTAAAGGCTTTGAGAGAAAATTGCCAACCGTGCGTATACATGAAACCTCCTGTTCCCCGCTATTTGATTCTCCTTGACATTTTTCATAACTCAGCTCTGATCTTTCCGCTTGACACGCTTCTATAAATTTGCTGGAAAAAGGATACCTAAAATGTTTACTCGACAGTCCTACCGGTTAATAACCCGGTAGCATGAATCGTATTCGGTTGAGAGAACTGCATCTGAGGCCGATTATAAAAACGCTGGGGTTTTTAAGGGTCTAGATTTAATATTTAATGTGGTGTTTAAGTCTAGAAAGTCCAAAATTATAAAAATATCAAAAGTCTTGTCAAAGAGTGGATGTGCCCCTATTAACTTTCAAAGCATTTAAATTTGAAAATAACGGTTGAATCGGGTCCCTGTGGTTTAACATTGTATACAATATTTCTTAGGAGTAAGACAGAATAGTTAAATTTAATTAATAAAATCAGTCTGAGAAATAGACGGCAAGCGACCTTAAGTAAGAGCTTCATGGATGTAGGCTTGATTAAAAAAAAAGGTTTGCAGTTTTTTTTACTAACATCCTCGTAGAAGCTCAAACTAAAAAAATAAGCTTCCAGCATAGTGGTCTAAATAACCAAATTTTTATCATTCTTCTTATATTTCATATTTTCTGACCACTGATATCGAAAAATGAAAGTCGTAGCATACATAAAATTTAATTTTTGATACCAATTCTACATGATAAGAGCTAAGACTAAACGAAAAGCTTCCAGCGTAGGGGTCTAAATAACCAAAGTTCCTTCATTATTCTCGAATTCTTCTTATTTATTTTATTTTTCAGCCACCAATATCAAAACAAGAAAACTAAGATAGCAAATTGTATTTTTTTATCTTGATCCTGCATGCTAAGAGCTTCATTTTTGCCATTCTAGAAGAAAATCGAATTAAAAGAAAAGCTTTCACTATAGGGATCTGAATAACCAAAATGTTCTAATTCTTCATATTTCTCTTATTTTCTGAACACTGATATTAAAAAAATAAAATTATAACACAGCCAATTTTATTTTTTTTATTCTTATCATATATGCTAAAAGATTCAATATGAGTCATCCCTGAATAAAATCCGACCTATAGTTCTTTTTTAATAAAAAAGGAACAAATCGGAAATCTGTATGCTCGATTCTGTAGTAGCAAGGAGACAACTTGGAGCGGATAAAAACAATGTTTAAACTAACATTTTTGCATTATTAAAATTTTAGTTTTATTATATGTATATACTTTAGTGTACGTTACATTTCGGTAATTAACTTTTATTTAATTCCCACTATAGTTAAATAAATTCTGAAATATTATAAACAAAGTAATTTTTTTTTATATTACTTTTTTGTCTAAATCAACAAAAAATCTGGGGATATTTCCGAGACTAATTCAGGGGTAGCTTTAAATTCTCGATAGGCCTTTTAGTTTTTTTTATAAAAAAGGCACATATCCCGTGCAGAAATTGCCCCGGTTGGCCCTACTACAACAAGGGTTCTGGTCGGACCCTGGCCGGGCCAACCCTGGTTATATTTAATGGTCGGGAGCCGACCGGGCACTGGTCGGGATACTTTTTTTGTAGAAATTACACATTTCTTAAGAGCCGTGACATCATCAAAGACGTACTTACCGATACTAGATGAATTATTATTTGGAAAGTATAATTTAAAGATTTATTAGGTCAGTAAAACAGAATTTAGCTCCTTCAAATTCTTAAAAAAAAAAAAAAAATTCTTCCCAATGTTTTAACTTATTAATTAAAACTATTATCGATTCTACAATGTGTAACAGCAGAATTGTTATGATTTTTAAAATTTTCTCAATTTTCAGAAAATTTTTACTCTGTAGACTTTCAAATTTACCGCCAAGTCTGACGCCTTCTGCGGCTGGTGTCGGCGTAGACACTTGCAAGTTTCAGTTTCTCACCTCGAACGAGAATGCCTGTTGCACTACTGTCGCGTCGTCTCCGTCGTCTCCTCAAAGTTAACAAATAAAACCCGGTATTAAAATCAACCTTATTTCAGTAATCAGTTTGAAAACCCCACTTAATGCGCGAATAATAATTATTTTTTATTAAAGTATAGTGTTGTGTATTAATTTTTTTCTTTCCTACTTCCTAACCTCAAATCACCACGTGGTTTCCAAAATAAAACAATGGCTAGGAGATTCTAGCATCAGTAGTTGAAACTCTTCTCTAATTCCATCGCGAGAATTTGATAACTTGATTTTACATTTAAAGTTCACCGTAGCAATTTCTCGCCTGAAGCAACATTTTTTTAATTGGTCTGTAGCCGGGTTACCTGACCGGATCCCGGCCGGTATGAAAGCAGTAATCCGACCAGATTACCGTGGCGTTTTTAGCCGGATCCCGGCCAGTATCCCCGGCCAGCGCCCAGTTTGAACTTGGGCTATCCGGCCGGCTCCCGGTCGGATCCCTGTTACCATTCCTACACGGGAAGACTTGAATTTTAATATAATTTCAATTCTAAAATTCATAGGAACCCAGCAAAAAATAAAGTAATGATACGAATTGAATTGAAAAGACTAAGACTACAAATCCCGCTTTGCAGCAGTGACGCATTAGACCAATCTGTCAATACGTGTAAATTCGTGAAGACGGTATTTCAATTTTGAATCTTTCTATATGCACAAATACGGTGCAAAATTATAAAGTCAGCGTATACACTTCAATGCGTCAGCACGCAAAGGCTTCAACATTTGGTCAATGCATCTGAATTCGCGAGAGGGAAATACAAACTTGAATTCACCCCAATGCGTCACGGCGAAATTCAGAAAGTGTTGATTTATATCATTTAAACCGTAACATGAAACCCAATGTGCGGGACATATATAATTTATTGTAAATGTTTATTAAATTGTCTCGCAGCTCAGTGGCGAGTACTCTAGACTGATACACGAGGGATCGCTGTTGCAAGTCTCGAAGCATGCTCTTTTTATTAATTCTTTTTCTAATTGACCTTGACCACGCATTCATATGAATTCACACGCATTCAATTAATCAAAATGCGTCTCAATGCGTTTGGACGAATCAGAAAACGGGATTAACGCGCATTGAGAAATGTTAATTCGCCCCAATCCGTATCAATTCTTTCTTTTTCGCTGGGAAACTATTTTCTTCTATAGAAAATTAAGCGGCACGTACTTTCCCAAGTAACGAAACAAAAATTTCTGAAGTTATGACTATTTGAATTATGAAGTTTTCTTTAAAAATATTCACTAATTATTTTTTTAAACATCTATAACTATTCACTTTATTGAGATATTTAAATTTTCTTTCTAGATTCTCGTAAGGGTTATCGACCTCTTTTGAAATCCGTCGTGAAATTAGAAAATCTTGAAAATTACAATGTTCTTCTAAAAATATTAAAAGACGATTTTCTCAAAAACTCCACCTTTTTATTTTTTATTTGTTAAATGTTCAATTCTATAAGAGAGATAATCTATGCGTTTTATGTGGGTTAAACCATTTTTGTGGCCACGAGAATTTTTTTCTCGAAAAATTGAATTTTGTTTTCAGACAACGATATCAGAATATACTTGAGAAAAACCTATTTAAGCGGCGAATGATTCTGTGACTTGAAGTTGCATGATCTAAAATGGATTCGGACCTAACAATTTATTTTTATTTTCGTAATATTGAAAGTTTTCATTCGTAGTGATAATAATAAATTATAATGAAATTTAAATTTCGCGCAATTCGATTTTTGCGACACCTACCAGAGGTGGTCTGAACCAACTCTGAGCCCTGTCTTGGAGATTTTGAGGTTAACTCACCTTACATGTATCGCTCGTGCAATTATAATTGCCTTTTTAATGATTAATTTCTTAATTTTTTCTTTTAATTTCTTCATTTTTTATGTTGACCTTCACCTCCTCATGTATATATTCCGACGGGCGAAATAAGGTACCGTCCTTACTTGACCATAATTGTATGTCGAAATAAGATACCGTCGGCTATTTCGCCATACTTGTATGTCGAAATGAGCTACCGTCTGCTATTTCGCCATACATGTATGGCGAAATAGCCACTCCGTTTTTTAATCACAAATTATTAGATTTCAAAGATTAAAATCGTTTCAACATGTTACGTTTTTTGGTTTTGTTAGTATTTTTATCGTTTAACGTTTTTAAACAAAAATTTTCAGCTTTTTAAAGTTCATAATTTTTTTAGAATTTTAGGTTACATAAGCTTTTTGTACTAAAAATTTATATTTTAAATCAAATGTTATTAAATTTTCGAACAAGATTTGCAATTTTTCAACAGATTCAGATTATATTAAGATTTTCCCAGGAAATCCGGGTTTTAAAACAAAATTAATTAGGTTTCGAAGAATATTTTCCAATTTTCTAACAACTTTAGATTATGTTGGTGTGTTTCACCTGAAATTTGTAACTTTAAACACAAATGATTAGATTCAAATCCAATGATTTTGGCTTATAATAATAAAATTTACAAGCTTGAACAATTTAGAATTGTGTTACTATTTTTCGACTAAAATTGAAATTTGTATTAAAAAATCATGAGATTTCAAAGACGATACATAATTTTTAACAATTCTAGGTTAGAATGGCGTGTTACATCGAAAATTGGCATTTTAAACAAAAAATCATTATAATTTGAACAAGAGTTAGAATCTTCAATAATTTTGGATTGTATTAATGTCTTTCGTCGAAAATTGGTATTTTTAATTTAAAAAATTATGTTTTAAAGAAGATTCACAACTTTTTTACAATTTTAGGTTATGTTGGTCTGTTTCGCCAGAAATCGGAATTTGTAGTAAAAAATCATTAGATTCCAAACAAAATAAAATTTGTTTGTACATTCGTAGGTTAAGCTAGCGGTTTTCACCAGAAATATCTATATAGATTTCAAAGAAGATTTACAATTTTGGAACAATTTAAGGTTATGTTACTTTTTTCACCGGATACCGGTATATATTTCAAATAATTATGATTTTTTAACAATTTTAGGTTTTTCTTTTCAATGAGTCATTTTAGAATAATGTTGATTTAAAGAGCACGTCAGCATTAGAAAACATGTAGTTAATAATTATTTTAACTAAAAGTAAAATTTTAATATCTTATGAAGCATTCTTTTATCTTCCATCGTAATCACGTTTTGCAAAATAAAAATTTATTTAATTTATTTATTTAATTGGGTTAATTGAAAGCTTCTTTGTATGAATATTCTGATTTTTATGGAATCTTTTAATTATATCCACACAGAAGAATAATTATGGATTCACGTCAATAAAATATATCTAATTTAGTTAAAATAGTTCTGGAAGTTTTTCTAAAGTTCAAAGACATTTTTATTAAGTTTCAATTTAGAATTATTTTAGAAGCTAAGTGAATTGAATCTTCACAACAATAATACAGTCTTCCGTAATTCATATTGCAATTTCTTGTTTTCATGTTAGAGTCTTACATATGTTATTTGGATAACAATTTATGTATTTTGATAACAAGCAAAAAGGATTTTACGACACTCATTGATTATTATCAATTGAAATTTAAATTTGTTGATATTTATCAGCGCTTCCTCACGGAAGACAATAACATTTTATGTAACCAAAATTAATTTTGTTGCTTGTTCAATTTCTCTTCCGCTGGGTGTGCTAATTTCAGAAAAAAAAATTACCTATTATTATTTTCAAAAAATTACAAAGTTAATCTAAACCCAAATTAGTAAATACGAAATTTTTTGTTATTGTAATTCCATTTTAGAATTCTCGCCAGGGGTCATTGCTCACATGCCGGATTGATTTTCGTAATGAAACTCTAATTGTAGGCGCGTCAGCAATAGAAGCCAAATATTGCATTGCAAGACAAGCTCGTGTTTATTATCACACTAAAGTGCGTGGGCTCAAGTAAACTATAATTTAAAATCGATTTGCCCTCTGCATTAAAAACATATATACATTGAAGAAAATTATACATTCAAAAACGTTGTCGTGATAAGATACTTGTGACATAAACCAATTATTCCATAAATAATTCATAGAATACAAATATTAAAAAAAGTGCCGTCAGTGATCAATAATTGAAAGAATGAATATTCAAATTCATAATTTCTGGAAATTGAGCTCGTAAAAATGAGGAAAAAACCTCTTTTCCCTTCGTCATTTTAAATAATCTTGAAAAGAACATCGAGTTTCTTTCCACTACTATTGCAGCTATAAGAAAATACAATTGATCTGATCTTACTTAGAATGGAGATCACTTTGATTGAAAATTTGTGCTACACTTCTCGTAAGTTTTTTCGTATTACTGTTATTTCTGATGGAAAATATTATTATTGATATACTTCATTTATGGGTGAAAATCAAAAAGTTGACGCTTGTTTTTATAAGAATAATTTCATCAATTACAGTGTTTCACTAACATTTAGTACGTTTCCTGATGATAAATATTGAAGAATTTTTAATTTTTTCTCTGTTTTCAAGGAAATTACCCTTTTCTCATTTTTCTTGTTTATTATCTTAAATGCGAACTAAACTAATAGAACCCGACAAGAAAGATCAAATAATTTTGAATGAAAAGTAAACTATTATATTTTTGATTCGCAATTCATCTCGTTTATTTAAAAATTCTAGTATTTCGTTAAAAATTGTATTATTTTGTTGAAAATGCAATTATTTTGTTAAAAAGTCATATTTTTTGGTCAGAAATTTATCTAATTCGTTGAAAGTTGAACTACTATCATAAAAATTCATTTTTTGTTATTGTAGATTCATCTTCTTGGTTGAAGAAATTAACTATTCCATTTTCGGAAAATTAATCTTTTGGTTAAAAAATGATCTTTTGGGTTGAGCTGTTTTGTTGATAGTTCTTGTTTTAAAGATTTAACATTTAGTTGAACATTTATCTCTTTTGTTGAAAATATAATTAATTTGTTGAAAATTCGTCTTTTTTGGTCGAAAGTTAACCTTCTTAGTTGAAAATGCATCGTTTATTATTAGAAATGCAACTGTTTGGTTCAAAATTAATCTGGTTTGGTTAAGGATTTAACAATTTAGTAGCAAATTAAACTATTCGGTTGAAAATTACCTTTTTTGTTAAAAATTAAACTGTCTTTATGAAAATTCAACTTTGTAGTAGACAATTAACTGTTTTGTTACAAAATCATATTTTTGGGTTAAAAGTTAAACTACTTTGTCACACCTCCTTGGTTCAAAATTTAACCATTCTATTTTCAGAAAATTAATCCTCCGAGTTAAACAAATCATCTTTTGGGTTAAACTCTTTTGTTGAAAATTAATTTTTTTCAGGACTCATCATTTCAGTTGAAAATTCATCTCTTTTGTCAAAAATGTAACTATTTTGTCAAAACAAATTTTTTTTGGTTGAGAATTTTTTTTTTTCACTAACATTTTAACTATTCCACTCTTGGTTAAAAATTTATATTTTTTATTAAAAATCGATATTTTCTACTTGCAAATGAATATATTTTGTTAAAAAGTCTTATTTTTTTGGCCGAAAATTAATTTTTGTCGTTGACAATGCATTTTTGTTTGTTAAAAAAGCCACTTTTTGATTCTAAATTAATATAAATTGTTCAAGGATTTAACAATTTGTTGCAAAGTTATACTATTTGGTTTAAAATTACCTTTTTAGTTAAAAATTAACTTTTTCTCTAAAACATAATATTTTTGGGTTGAAAATTGAACCGTTTTGTAGATAATTTGATCTTTTGGTTAGAAATTCATCCTTTATAAGTTGAAAATTCAAATATTTTTTAGAAAAATCATGTATTTTGTTAAAAATTGGTCTTCTTAGTTAGAAAATTATTATACCCTGAGAGCATTTAAAATTCCTTAAAAATAATGTTTAAATGGCATGAAAATTTTGTTAAATACCTTAAAGTCATTAAATCTCTCGAAAATTCCTAGGAATATTTGAAAATACCATAAAATATTTCAAATCCTTTGAAATCATTTGAAGTAGCTTGAAATTTTTTGAATTTTTTGAAAATTCCTTGGAGTTTTTTAAAAATACCTTAAAGTCTTTCTCATCCTTTGTAACCTCTTCAAATTATTTAAATCTATTTAAAATTCCTAGGAATCGTGTTTAGTATCATAAAATCTTTTACTGCCAATTTGGACAATTAAAATACTTTGAAATATTTATGTGCTTGAAGTTCAGGACGTTCAAATGAATGACATTTTTTACTGTTGACTTTTAAACTAGAAACAGTGCTGAAATATTAATTTATTTACATTGCAAATTACTGATTAGAAAGAAAACTAATAGTGCATTGTTTCAAATTGTAGTTGAAACAATATTTGTAGATAAAATAGAATAGGGAAAAAATATTTCGTTCATTTGAACGTTCAGAACTTCCGGTACATGAAATATTTGAAAATCACTTCAAATCTTTGAAATCCTAAGAAATCTGTCACTTCTGGTAAATGAACATAAAATATTTAGAAATTTTTGATATCTATTGAAATCCCATAAACATCTTTCGACATGTTGTGAAGTCCCTAGGAATCATTAAAAATATCCTGAATCCTTTTAAGTCCATTGAAATCCTTTAAAAGCTTTATAAATTTTGGGAATTTCTTTGCAATCCTATTAAATTTTTCTTAATTTCTGTTGATCTAAAATACTTTTCTTCCATACAATTCGAAACTAAATAATTCTAACTATTTAATTTTCGCCCTTATAATGATTCATAATTTTGTACAAAAAATCAATTTAGTTAACCGTCTGCAAGATTGAATTAATCACAAAATCTAAAAAAGTAAATTTTCCGCTTTTTTATCGGTCTCTCTTTGATCAAAACAATTTAAAAAATGTTCCTTTGTCACTTATCAGTAAGACTGTTTAGTATTCAAATTATCTTGAAGACAAGAACTAATGTATTCAGATTACCGAGAAATTAAGATGCACGTATTAAGTGTCATTTCCAAGATGAGAATACAGTATTAAGAAATATTTGTGCACACCAGTTTTTCTACACTCACAGGGTACAACAAAAAATGAGGAAAAAAATTTTAACGTCAAATAAAGATAAAAAATCTTAGCAAGTGGAATCTTTTTTAAAGTTACTTATAATGTCAGGTTGAAAAAGCGTGACAGTATCTCGTAAATCATATAGAGAAAAATTCAGTTTTTCATGATATTGACGCATTTGAATCGAGACATGCAAATTTTTAATTGCTTGTTTCTCGCGACATTTTATTCACATTATCGGTTCATCTGCTGTACCAAAATTAATAAGCGATTTGTGATAATCATTTCAAGAAATAAACTTCTTTTTCTTCAATAAAGTCACTTTTCTTAGGTTCTAATAAAAGTGTTTTTATTTTGCTTTCCTTTTCGTCGAGCAAGAAACGTAACCAGTTTTTGTTGTTGAACTAAAAGGGGTGCTGACCTTAAAAAAGAAGTATTACACATTGCAAATATTGGTTTTGTCTTATCAACCACCATTTGTGAAAATTTATTACCGCGAAAGAACATAATTAGTTGAAAAATTCTAGTTTATTGTAAATAATATATATTTTTTCAAACCGTATGGAAATTCAAAAAAATTACCAAAAAAATATGCTACAGTACACCTAAATAATTTAAAAAATTGTAATTTCCATAGAAAATAATTGTTCTTTTTCCTAGAACTTAAAAAAAATTCTTTCTAGTAGTCAAAAAGTAAAATATTAGCCGGTGGAGACCAAAAATCATTTGTACGCTTGTCAAAAAATACAAAAATAATCCAAATTTTTTTTTCAATAACTGATTTTTTTGCAACGTTTCGGGTTTTCC
This sequence comes from Andricus grossulariae, assembly GCA_011634705.1. NCBI lineage: Eukaryota > Metazoa > Arthropoda > Insecta > Hymenoptera > Cynipidae > Andricus > Andricus grossulariae. The sequence continues at coordinate 19,743 of JAABKJ010000640.1, read as the reverse complement.
ACGGAATTTTAAACACCTTCTACTCACTTTTATTAATTTTTTACAAAAAAGCTGGTATTTTTCTAAAAGATAATCAAATTTAATATATTTTTTTCATTAATTAATTTCTTTTAAATCAAATTCAGAACGAAAGAATATAATAAGAAATTAATAATAATAATAATCTACAAGTGTTCGCAGCTAATACATTCCGTTCGCAACATGAAGTTGGTTCGCAAAAATGCTTTTATTTTTTTGAATTTGAAATAAAAGTAATAATTTTCAATGAATAATATATAAAATTCTTCGGGGCCAATTGTGAATATTTAAAATTGTACAACAAAATTGAATTATTAATTGAAAAGTAATAATTTTTAAATAAATATATTTGACGTTTTAGTATGTTTCTTTAAGTTTCTTTATCAGTTAAAAAGTTTTTCTTTTTCTATGACTAAAACTACTTGGAATAAAGAAAAAGCCTTTAACCTTTTTGACTTCCGATATTAATTTCTGCAAAAATAATTGATTTTTTTAAACATATTACAATTAAAAATTTTTAACTTCCAGCAGGAGTGGATACTTCAACCTTCTTAGTTTATTATATAAAAAAGTCAGAATGATTACAAATAATATAAAAGTTGTACGACTTTTCCTCTTTTAAACCTTTCAAAACTATAAATTAAAAAATTTAAAATCTTGTTGATTAGTTTTCAGCTTTAAACTTTCAACCTTAAATTAATTAAAACTGAAATCATCCAAAATTAAATAATTTTGTGTGAAAGGTATATATATATATATATATGGAAACATTGAAAATAGTTTGTTTCAATTTTTCGAAATTGTATAGTTGAAAAAATAATTCTAACCAACGATTAGTTAAATAATTAATGTTAGCAAGAAAAGTCTACATTTGCTTAAAATAAAAATTATTCATTATTTCTTTCAAAATTAAGAGTTTTATATTTAGAGCAACGCAAATTTGACAGATGTCCTGAATTCCTTGAATTCTCTAAAGTCCTTGAATTCTCTGAATTCCCTGAAATCCTTGAATATTCTTGAATATTCTGAATTCTCATAATTCCTGGAATGTTCTGCATTCCTGGGATATTCTGAATTCTTGGAATATTTTGAATTCTTGAAATTCCTTGAATTTCTTAATCTTAATCTGAATTTATCAAAATCCCTAATTCCTTTGAATTCCTGAAAATCATGAATTCCTGAAAATCTCTGAATTCATTGAATTCTGTGAATCTTCTAAATTTGTGGAATATTCTGAATTATCTAAACGCTCTGAAATTAATTAAATTTGTCTAATTCCCTTAAATCCTTGAACACCCTGAATTCTTGAAATTCTATATATTCCGTGCATTTTATGAATTCCTGAAAATCTCAGAATTCCTTGAATTCTCTAAATTCGTAAATTTTCTGGATTCGTAAATTTTCTGAAATCTTTGATTTCTCTGAATCCACTGAATTCTTGGAATATTCTCAATTCCTAAAATTCGTTAAATTCTCCTAGTCCCCTGAATTCCTCAAATATTCTGAATTTTCTAAACTCCTTGAATTACCTGAATGCTCTAAAATTGTCTGAATTCCCTGAAATCCGTGAATATTATGAATTCTTTAAGTATTCAGAATTCTCTAAATTCTCTGAAATCCTGAAATATTCTGAATTCTCTTAAATCCGTGAATATCATGAATTCTTTAAATATTTAGAATTCTATACATTCTCTGAAATCCTGGAATATTTTGAATTCCCTGAATTCCTTAAATATTCTGAACTTCTAAAATTCTTTGCATTCTCTAAATCCTCCGAATTCCTTAAAATATTCTGAATTCTTTGTATTAAATGAATTCATAGAATTTATTGAATTCCTCTAATTCTTCTAAATTCCTCTGAATTCATTGCATTATTTTGAAGTTCCCGCAATTCAGGGAGTTTCCAGAACTCATGAATTTCCACGAATTTAAGGAATTCAGATAATTCAGAGAATTTATATGAATTCAGCTTTACCTGGGAATTCGCAGGAATACAGAAGCATTTCGAGCAATTCAAAAGAATGAAAAATCATTAAAAACTGAATATTTTTCAGGTAGCTTTCCAATATACCAAGATCTTTTTTATATAAACCTGTGAAGAAATAAAAACATTTTGCCTGCAAAATGAAACCTACTGTATTATACTGAAAGAAAGGAGAATTAATCAAAGATTTCATTAATGTTTACTATTAACAGATTTTAATTATTTAATTAAATTTCAATAATTGTTGGTTAATTTTCATATTTAACAGTTGATTAATTAGAAATATTAGAATAGCAACAATTAAACATTGCTACAATTAATAGTAAAATAATATCTTCAATAAATGTTCTCGTATTAATAAATTATGAACGTATATAAAATTTAAAATTTTTTTAAATGTTAGTTTTTCGAGCCTAACCCTTTTTTACCCACCATTATGCTTGATTTGATGTACAGTCAAGCTCAAAGTTTCTCAATCTATAACATGATTTACAAAATCTAAAATAGGCCCATTGATAATTGTAACAAATTTTAGATAAGAAACAGAAGAGTACTCAATGAAAAATAGTTGAGTTGATCATTGCGTTTTGAATATTGTCTGAACAATCATTTTCGAATACAAGCTTAAGATCCAGACTATTATTTCAAATTTACCCTCAAGTTCTAATTGTAAATTGGGAAGATCCTTAAGACAATAGTTTAAATTAATAAAAGGAAATAGAATTAAAACGAAAATCTGCCCAGAAAAAGATTGTTTATCTAATATTATGCATCACTGAATTTTCATTATGGAATGTGGCATAAGTTCAAATCAGCCTTTCATAAATAAGAAATGTATAGAAGTAATTATGAAAAACAAGTTAATGAAACCCTTCATTTTTACCAACCTCACACTAATGTTAATATTCCGTATTTCGTCACGCCTGAAATATAAATCCGGTTAAACAAGCTGTTTTTTAATTAAGAAATTGGTTGTATGTTTCAGATTGGACGCCTTGGTCTCGAGTATCGGGAGCGTGAGAAATGCGCAGTGTTTCGATCAGTGAAAGTAATTAATAAACAATGACCCAAACTACCTGCAGTTGACTCATCAGGAAAAAACGGCAAAATCCCAATCCACAGAAAATGATGACAACCTAAGAAAATACATTTTTTCTGTCTTTAAAAGGACCTTTACGCACATGTTTTGCTGGAACAATGTTGGGTGAGGTGACGTGACGGTGCTACTTTCTCATCAGTTAACTATTACGGACCAATTACCAAGGAATCACTCAGATTATGCTGCGATCACAAACAGAGCAGAGAACTAAGTAATTTTTTTACTACATAGTTTTATCGAAGTGACTCTTGAAAGAAATAGGTCCAGTGTCCTAGAAAACTCTCAAGAAAACCGCGTTGAAATTTTTTAACCTAGTCACACTTACAGATAATAACAAATTGAAAAATAAATTTAGAAAGAAGTTTGCGAAGCTGGCTTCGCGGACTCGAACTTTGAACCAGAAAAGAGTGTTAATTGCTCGAGTGTAACAATTACAGGGAGGGTGGGAGGAATTTTTTGTAGTGTAATAGGAAAGAGGGAGTAAGTGTGAGTTTTTATTTATTTTGTGATTCTACAAAGATAAGATGAGGTTCATTACGTCCTTGTTCGGCGACGGGTCGCCGAAGAGGATGGGCAGGCAGTACATGAAAGTGGGCAGAAATGCACTTTTTGGAATTAAGCCTAATCGAGATGGCCAAATTCCAATGGAAAAGGTCCCGAAGCCACTTAGCATGCTCATCTCTCAACGGGGAAAATTCAGACATAGTAAGTATCTTTCATCTCTTAAATTTTTGCCCAATTTTCCCGATTTCTATTTTTCATAAATACCGTTTTACCTCATTTTTATTTTTCCGAATTATCATTTCACATGATTTTCATTCGGCTAAATAATAAGATTGGTGATTGGTGTGAATGAATTTTATGTTATATTCAAAATCTTAATTCTTCTACGCATTCCCAGTTTCTTACGATGCTCCCGATTAGAAATTGTCTCTAAAGAATCTTAAATTAGAACATTTTGAAGAATATTTAATTTCACAAATACCGTTTGACCTTCTCTTCCGAATTATTATCCCACATAATTATCATTCTTCCGAACAATAAGGTTGACTATTGGTATAAATGAATTTTATGTTTTCTTGTAAATTCTTCTTTGCATTCCCAGGCTCTTTTGATGCTCCCAATTAGAAATTGTCTCTAATCTTAAATTAAAAAGTTTTAAACAAAATCTGATTTCATAAATACACTTTGAACAAAATTTTTGTTTTTCCGAATTATCATTTCGCATAATTTTCATTTTTCCAAATAATGACAATGGTGATTGGTGTGAATGAATTTTTTGTTGTGTTCGAAAACGTAATTCTTCTTTGCATTCCCAGTCTCTTTCGATGCTCCCAGTCGAAATTGTCTCTAAAGAATCTTAAATTATAACGTTTTGAACAAAATTTCATTATAAAACTAAAATTACTGAAGCTATTCATAGAGATAATTTTTTTAAACTATTCGACGTTGAGCATTAAGTAGATTTTAGTTGCACGTTTATGTTAGTTTCTGATCTAAGACCCAAACGTGTTTAGAATATATGAGTGCGTTGTTATAGTCAAGATTCCCTTTTTAAACTGAGATCGAAAAGAATGATAATTATTGTGTAAATACATTATCAAGCAACCTTCAGTCTTGAATTTGCGTTTCTTTATGCAATGAGTGACATTTTCGTGACGCAAAATTACTGCATCTGTATGGAAGATTCAATAAAATCATTTAAATTTTTTCCTTCAGAAATTCACTTGATTTTCACTTAACTATTCGAAAAAATAATTAAAAAACTGTTTTTTATCAGTTTCCTCAATGTATAAATGAAATGAAGTTTGCAAACAAGTCTGACACGCAAATATTCAATTGTGAAAGTCTAAAGTGTATAATTTTAAAGAAACAATTCTTTAATGACGACAATGAGAAATATTTTTCTTGGATATCATTCTACGTAATTGGAACTTTCATTTCACAGAAGTCAAAACATATTTTTTTTCGATTTAAATTATATTTTTTCAGTCCGTAGAGTAAGAAAACATTTTATTTACTATTTACAAAAAATTTCCAAGACTTGGTACGTCAATCTCTTGAATAATAAGCAGAATCATTAGATAAGTTTTAAAATACTTTCCGAGAATTCGACATCTATGACTTCTCAAGTTTAGGTTAACGGTTGTGTTGATACCACTCTAAGAAAATTGTAAAATACCCATTTTTTCCCACTAGTTGATTATTTTATTCATTTTTCCAAATTGCCGATGGAATAGCCAACCTTGATGTGTAAGTTTTAAAGATGTAATATCCTAAACTATAAAATACTAATCAGCATATAAAAAAGAATAATAAAAACATAAATAGAAATGGTAAGATGAAGTTTGAATTTTATAGCAAATATGATGTGTCTGTACTTTTATAGAAGCACTTAAATTTTTTTGTAAATTGTACTTCCCCTAGAAAAAATGTTAGTCATGCAAAAAAAATAATGTTATGATGTCAGTAGTCTTTATTTTTAATTACCGTTATGTTGAGTCTACTTCCGTTTAAATCTGTTTTTTGGTTCATTTATCTTAGATTTAATATACTCGTAGAATAACTAAACAGGAAAAACCTTGTTTTGACCCCTTATAGATGCAAATTTTAATATTAATCTTTATGACTCACTCAAAAAATGCAGTTGATATCAAATTTATACATTTCAAAACCTTTGCACTCGCACTTTTTGCTTTTATCGTTTCATGAAATAACACGTTTGTCTAGACATGAAGTAATCTGTAATAATGTAGCCACGATAGACTACGATGCATTTTTTTAATGACGGATAAAATCTATATTTTAATGACATTTTTAATGAGTGTGTGAGGTACAGAATTTCAAATGAGAATTTTTTTGGTATCATTTATGTAGCATTTTGGCCCTGAGCGAAATAAATGCTTCACTGATGACCCATTAGGCGCTCATAAACTAAGATTTTATCACGAATTAATATTTCATGACATATATGATTTATCTTACTTTTTTCTATGTTACAACTCAAAAATAACTATTTTTTTGTTATTCTCTTTTGTAAGTATGTTACGAATGATTATTAAGTTTGAAATTCCACTTTCAAAAGGGTCCTAATAGGGTTGTTTCCAATGTCAGATATCACGATATTATAGTTTATAACACTATAATTTTATAAAAGTAAATAAAATATTTTTTAAATGTTGTTCACTATTTTTAATTTAATGTTCGAATTTGAATTTTTTAATACAATGCTGATTTGAATGGGGTTTTTTGCGTTTTTAGGGATGTGAGTCAATAAAACGTTTCACTGAACCATTTAAAGTTTAATGAAACAACAAAACGTTTCCTCAGACCAAAAGTTCAGAAGTTTGAAATTTTCAAAATATATTAAATACAGTTTGAAACGCTTTAAATTCCTAACATTTTCAGTGAAAATATTTTATTTTTAATAAAATAGATGAATTTTTAACCAAATAGTTGAATTTTCAACCCAAAAGGTCAGTTTTCAAGCAAGAAGATGAATTTTCGACCAAAAAGAAGAATTTTTAATAAAACAGATGAATGTTTATTAAAACAGTTGCATTTTCAAAAAAATTAATTTTTGACAAAGTAGTTCATCTTTCAGCTAAGGAGTTGAGTTTAAAAAAAAAAAAAAAATTCACAACGGAAAACGTAATAGTTGATATTAAAAAAAATGATCTGAAATAAAAAACAGTTGCGACTGACTTCTAGCTATCAATCTATTACTTTTACTGACATTAGTAAGTTTCACTATTTTATCATTAGAAAATAGCCTATTTATAGCTAGTATTCAGTCAATAATTAATTTTATTAAAAACGTTCACTGTTAACAATTTATGGAGGACAAACAGTTGAATTTTTAACGTAAAAAATTTACATTTCTTCCAAAAGGGATGAATTTCCAAATAAAAAAGACGAATATTGAACAAAATTGTTGAATTTTCAACCAGAAACGATTTTCCAGTCAAACAGTATCATAAATTTCAATCAAATTGTTGAATTTTTAAACCAAAAAGGCGAATATTATATAAATAGTAGAATTTTCTGCCCAGAAACTAGATGATACATTTTTTACTGAGATAGTTGAAGTTTCAGTTAAAAAATAATTTAAAAAGCTGTTTTCTATGTATTATTTTTTTCAATGTATAACTGAAATGAAGTTTTCAAATAAGTTTGGCACGCAAATATTTAATTGTGAAAGTCTAAAGTATATAATTTTAAAGAAACACTTCTTTAATGACAATGAGAAATATTTTTCTTGGATATCACTCTGCGTGATTGCAACTTTCATTTCACAGAAGTCAATAACATGTTTTTTTTCGATTTAAATTATATTTTTGTCAATCCGTAGAGCAAGAAAACATGTTATTTAATGTTTACAACAAATTTCCAAGACTTGGTACGTCAATCTCTTGAATAATAAACAGAATCATTAGATACGTTTCAAAATACTTTCCGAGAATTCGACATCTATGACTTCTCAAGTTTAGGTTAACGGTTATGTTGATACCACTCTAAGAATATTGTAAAATATCAATTTTTTACTGATATTAGTAAGTTTTACTGTTTTATCAGTAAAAAATATATTTATTATAGCTAGTTTTCAGTCAATAATTAATACTAATAAAAAAGTTCACTGTTAAAAATGTATGGAGGACAAACAGTTGAATTTTTCACGTAAACAAATTAAATTTTTGCCAAAAGAGACGAATTTCCAAATCGAAAAGACGAATATTGAACAAAATAGTTGAATTTTCAACCAGAGACGATTTTCCAGTCAAGCAATATCATGAATTTCAATCCAATTGTGGAATTTTTAAACCAGAAAGACAAATATTATAGAAACAGTAGAATTTGCTACCCGAAAATTAGATGATAAATTTTTTACTGAAGTAGTTGAAGTTTCAGTTACAGAATTAATTTTCAAGAGAAAAAACAAATTTTTGGCAAAATAGTTACATTTTAAATCAAAGAGATCAACTTTAAACTTATAAGAAGAACCAGGGGGAAAAACGACTTATGTCCACTTGACCTGAGAAATTTCAATTAATTGTGATTTAATGACATCTATATTTCGTATTGAAATATTTTTTCCATGAAACACTAGTCGGAAATAGACAATAAGAAAGTTCAATTTTTTTCATAATATATTATTCATTTTTTCAATATGTTTTGAGTGCTCAAAATTAAAATTACGATTTTCTCAAAGAGTTTTGGTGGACTAAGGTTTTCCCCCCGGGTCTTCATATGTTAATTATAATCAATTTTGTTATTTCTAACCCAGAAAAAAAACAATTTTTTAAACAAAATGGTTACATTTTCGACCAAAGAGATATATTTTCAACTGAAATGATGAATCATCCACAAAAAAGTGCATTTTTATCAAACCAAAGTTTAATCAAGTATTTAGTTGTATTTTTAATTAAAAAATATGAATTCTCAACAAAAAATATAATAGTTGATATTTTAACCAAAAAATTAACTTTACAACCGAAATAATATGCATTTTTGAACAAACACATGAAATTCCTACAAAAAAAGATGACTTTTTTGCATCTTTGATTTGTGGTCATTCTGGTAATCACCAAATATTTTTCTCGTAATCCATTTTAAAAACTTTTTTTTCGATCATATTTGTACCTATAATTACCGTGGATAATAAGTCAGGTACTAATTCAAACAAAACATATTTATCAACGTGTCCGATCTTGATTGAAATTAACACTTGACCTATTATTTTTAATTTCTGGTCATTTGCGACCATTAAAGTCTCAATTATCGATTTCATAATCTAAGTTCTTTCATGTATCGATCAAATGTTTTTCTATGTATAAGAGCGTTGCTCCCGTGTCAACTAACACTCTATGACTATGATTTTCTTGCTTTACTAGCAAATGAAATCGCGTTTCGTCTCCATTGTTTGTGTCTGTGTTTAGATATTCTGACGGTATTTGGTTTCTTTGTTTATTTTCCGCCTTTAATTGTTTATGCGTTTCCCTCATCTATTGTAGACCAACAATTGCGTTGAAAATGTTCTTTTCCCCTCAATTGTAGCATGTAATGGGTTGACGGGATTTATCATTTGTATTTTGATAACTAGAGTTTGGTTCCGGAATGTCCTGAGCTCTTAGATCCCATTCTCATCCCCTTTGTATCTCATTTTTCTGTTTACTCTTGTCATTGCTCTCATTTTGACTTTAATTCCTTCAATTATCATATTTATTTTTGCCTAATTAACTATTTTCTTTCGCGTTATATAAAAGCGCTGGTATTTGCGGAGAGTTTTTAATTTATCTTGTCTGTATCTTACCTAACAGCTAATTGATTGCGCTTAACAACTAATCAGCTAGGTTCTAATTTCTGAAGTTAGTATTGTTTTAAAATCTTGCCTTTCCTGTTAATTTCAAGTTGCTCCGGAAACTAGAATTATTATTTTAAAATCTAGGATTAACAAGCATGGGATTACCATCAGGAAATATTGTTTGAAACTGTAGCCTGTATTGCTGATTTTGATATCGTGGTCTTAAATTGTCTTTATTTTTTTCCTCATTCGTATTTTGATTTTTGTTATCATTTTTACTGTGAATTTTTTACTTCGCTTGTTCTTTACTATTTTTCTTCATTTTAACGTTATCTTTATCTAAAATGCTTAATTGTTGGCCTTTAATTATTGATTTTGCTAATTCTGTTTACCATTCTCGTCCTGAAATTTCTAATTCTGTGAAACTCGAAAAGACATTTCTGAAAATACAGACTTTATATTCAAATTTAAGAATCTTAAATTAGATTGAAATCAAATTAAAAATCCCATTTAATGTCCAACACTCAAGTCAATGTATAAATTCCTGAAAATAAACCAAGAATCTTACGATTAAATTTGGACAAATACCTTTTATATTAACTTATATACCTTCGGTATTTGTCCAAATTTTAGCGTAAGATTCTTGGTTTATTTTCAAGAATTTATACATTGACTTTATATTCAATCCGTTGATTTTCATCAAATTTTCTTAATTGCCATGCAAGGCTTGGAATGTGGTAACAACCTTTAAAATAACTGCTTCATTTCTGATATGAATGGGTGATTTTGTTTTCTTTTAATTACAGAACTTCATTTAATTTTTTATTATTTCCGAATATCTTTTATTTAAATGGGCTTCTTTAAAATCATCAATAAACTGATCAAAATGTTTCCAATTGTCTTTATTAACTTGCAATAGACTTAACACTTCTTCCTCTGAAACCACATTTAAATTTTCTAAAATACACCAAACTCTCGGTTTCAGTCCTCCCGGTTTCCGCCTTCCTAGAACTGATGTCTCAGGCGAGAGAACGGTTGCGAAGTAACGTCGCAACGTCTCTTGTCAACGGTTGTTTACGTTTGGATCCCCTCGATTTGGGACCGAAGACAACCCCCGACACTGGACTGAAACCGAGAGTTTAGTGTATCAATTTCGCTAATTTTTTATCCTCTTTTAAATCTTAATAAACTATTAAGAAAATACGTGGGAATAATTTCCGTATTGTTTTTAAATTTAATTGACCTGTTGGACATGATTTGAAAAGGTGTTTTAATCATTCCAAAAGAAAATAAAGTCGAAGGAATTTCTTGTGAGTTATACTCTATCCTATCCTCTCTTTCTATCCCATTTACTCTTTCCTTATCCATTCTATTTCGTGTTTCAGTTTCGCAATAAGGCGCATTTGATTTTCTTGTGATGGATTGCCTTTGCACTGTTCTCGGAAACTGAGTATCCGTCCCCTTGACCGCTACGCCTACTGTTTATGATTTTCGACCTTGAGCTCGCTAACGCGTCTCTGTTTATGTAAATCTAACTGTATTTTCGAAATGACTGAATTTTTTTAATTTCGAGACTTATTACTTAGATTTGTAAAATGGTGTGTAGTTATATTTAAAATTTTATTTATTCTTTCGTTATAGTGGACCGTAAAGTGTTACAGGTGGCACAAGACTGACATGGCGGTGGTGCGAATTTGGGGACCTGGCGTGGGTTCTCTCCCTACTCCTTGCCTTAGCCCTCAGGATCGTATGAACGCGGGGGGATTACAACTTTGTTATAATAATAGTTGAAATTTCTAAGGAAAAATGTTTTTATTTTTATTCAGAATCAGTTGAATTCATCCAAATAGACCAATTTTTAACAAAATGATTTAATTTCCAATAAAAACATATTAATTTTCAACGAAACTGTTGCATTCACAATAAAAAATAATAAAGTTTCTACCAAAAGAGGTGAATTAAAAAAAATGGGTTCAAGAAAGTAAAAATATTTCTAGTAAGTTGCTGAATTTTCGAATACAAAAGACGAGGTTTTACAAAGAAGTTGCATTTTCAACAAGAAACGTTAATTTTCAACCAAATAGTTAAATTTTCTATCGAAATAGTTGAATTTTTAACTAAAAAAGAAAGATTTTGTAATAAAACAGTTGAGTTTTTAAAGAAAACAATTTACTTTTAACAAATCTGTTGAATTTTCAACAAAATAATAACATTTTCAACCAAATAATAAAATTTCTAATCAAAAAGGATGAATGCTGAACCAAAAGTATATAATTAAACTATTCAACCAAAAAGAATGCATTTTTAATGAAAAATAGGGGAAAAGGGGCAATATTGTGAAGCCAGCCAAGAATTTTTTAAATATTAAAAATTTTTCCGCATTAATATTGGAAACTTTAGAAACTTTCAAATATTTCGTAAGTTTCATGAAATTTTTGATTTGGCCAAAATGCCTTACGACTCTACGTCTTTTTTAATCTGCTTTTAATCTGTATCAATATTTTTTCTTAAAGAACACAAAGGAAAAAAAAACACGGAATACACTTAAGTTTAGTTCTGATTTTAGCTGAAAATTAGATATTCAAAAATTATTCTGTTTTAAATTGCGAAACAACCCTATTCCTGGAGAGAAAAAAAGGATGAAATGTGTGACACATTAATTAAGCTGGAACAAGAAGAATTGGTTTAATTCAGTTCTTTAAAAGTCTGTGACCCGATCTGGTTTTTTCTTGGTTTTATGTTGCATCAAAAAAGAAAGTCCTTCGCCAATCATCGCTGTGACAGTCATAATTTCATGTCAGTGAAAATACCGTGCTCATCCCTCCAAGAAATGTCAGCTATTAGCGTCTACTTCTCAACCTTCTAATGACTTCTGCAAACTTCCGGATTGCACCTCCTCTCTGTGACTTTTCCAATTTCTCATTTCGATCCGAATTTGGTAAACTACATTGACCCATTTTGTCGCTTTAATTAATATTCTTTCTTCAGAAAATTACCTTCTCTTAAAAATCGGTCTTGATATATTGCAAATTGAATTTTTGAATGCATGTGTTAATTAGTCAGTAAACTTCAGTGAAATATTGATTGGCAAATAATATGCAAGACTCAAAGTTGACGTAAAAGAAAAAAGCGTAAAATGTTAGTTCGGAACAAAGGTAGTGAATTACCTTTCTGTGCAAGACCCGATGGTATGTGAAATTACGCCATTCAATAAACTCTGCACCGATTATAAAAGCAGGTTTTTTTTCGTAAGACGAGATTTGCATTCAGTTATGGTCATTGAAAGAATATGGATGTACTAAAAGTGGAATTTGTAGGATAATCAAATAGTTGAACGTCCTTGGTAGTTTTGTCAGATTAAATATTATAGGTCTGAAGAACAGACGATTTTAAGTATGCACATAAAGATGCAAAGTGTATTTAAGTTATGGGTGATATGTGGGATTTGAAAAAAATATATATATTTTTCTGAACCTATTCACAGTAAATGCCAGTTGATAAATTTGATCTTGTAGTTGGATCAAAATTATATACAATGCTTTTATATAGATTTCGGACTTTCTTATCAAAAAATTCCGTATCAGAATGATCCTAATTTCAAGATCATTTCATGCGTAGAAAATGTCAAATGTCAGTTATGCCAATTCCAAGCCATGACCATCTACATGCCAATTGACATTTTTTATCTGTCAGCTTATTAAGAAATTTCTTACAATTTTTTTAACGAAAAATAATTAATTTCGACGGATATTTGACTTATTTAAATCTAAAGAAACATTTTTTGAAGGTAAAAAAATGTCCTGACCCATGGAAATGGGAGCCGGAAAAAACTTCAAAAAAGGAAAAAATCTATTTTCAGAATTGAATATTAATTTTTTGTTTGAAAATTGATATTTTTTATCTGAAAATTCAACTGAAGATTAAAAATTCTTCAGTTTAGTTTAAAATGCATTTCTTCTCTTTAAATTTTGTTTTGTAACTTAAAATTGGAATATTCCATTTTTGGTTGCAAATTTACCTTTTTCAGTTGAAAGTTCAACTATTTGGTTAAAAGTTTATGTATTTGGTTGAAAAATAGTCTTTTTCAGTACAAAATTAATCTTCTTGGTTAAAAATTCATATTTTTCGCTGAAAATTGAGTTAACTGATTGAAACTTGAACTCTTTAGTTCAAAATTAATTTTTAATGTGATATTTCAACTATTTGGTTGATAATTCATGTATGTTTCTTGAAAATTTGTCTTTTTTTGGTATAAAATTAATCGTCTTGGTGAAAAATTCACCATTTCGGTTGAAAATTCATTAACTTGATTGATAGTGATACTCTCTTGTTAAAAATTATATTTTTGGTAAAAGATTTATAATATTTGGTTGAAAATTAGTTTTTTTTTCTGGTGAAACGTTCATTTTTTTAACTTAAAATTTAACTATTCGATTTTTGGATACCAATTTATCTTTTTTATTTGAAAATTCAACTATTTGGTTAAAACTTCATGTATTTCGATGAAAATTTGTGTTTTGTTTTGTGGCAAAACATTAATCCTTGTGGTTGTATATTAATCGTTTTGGTTCAAAATTCAACTACTTGTTCAAAAGTTTAACTTCTTTGTAGAAAATTAATTTTTTTGGTTAAAGATTCATCACCTTAACTTAAGTTTCATCTTTTCGTTTGTTTCAACTATTTCCTTAAAAATTCATGTATTTTGTTAAAAATTAGTATTTTTGGTAGAAAATTCATATTTTTAGTTAAAAATTCATTTTTTTGGTTGAAAATTGAATTACTTGATGGAAACTTGAACTATTTTGTTCCAAATTAATTTTTAAGTTGATATTTCAACTATTTGGCTAATAATTCATATATGCTTTTTGAAAATTCGTCTTTTTAGGTATAAAATTAATCTTTTTGGTTAACAATGCATATTTTAGGTTGAAAATTCATTCACGGATTGAAAGATACCCTTTTGTTAAAAATTATATTTTTGGTTGAGTATTCATAATATCATGTTGAAACTTAGTTTTTTTCTGGTTAAACATTAATTTTTTTAATTAAAAATTTAGCTACTCCATATTTGGTTGAAAATTTTACCTTGTTAAGTTGAAGATTCAATTATTTGGTGAAACCTTGAAGGGTTTCTTTGAAAATTCGTATTTTTTGGTAGCAAATTATCTTTATGTTTGGAAATTAATCTTTTTGGTTGCAAATTCAACTACTTACCTAAAAGTTGAATTTTTTTGTTAAAGTTAATTTTTTGTTTACAGATTCATCAGCTTAGTTAAAGCTTCATCTTTTTGGTCGGAAATTGAACTATTTTGTTATAAAGTAGCTTTTTTGGTAAGAAATTAATTTTGTAAACTGAAAATTTAACTATTCCAGTTGAAGATTCATCATTTCAGGTCAAAAATCATCTCTTTTGAAATAATATTTTTTGGTTAAAAATTGTACTATTTAGTTAAAAATCTATTTTTTTTGTTGAATATTCAACAATTTTATTAGAAATTAATTCTTTTCGGGCTAAAAATGATATTTTTCGTTGAAAATTCATATTTGCGTGTTGAGCGTTCATCTATTATGTGTAAAATTCGTTTTTTTTTTTCAATTGAACTTGAACTGCTTTTTATTTAAAATAAAAATATTTTTTGGTTATGATATCAACTATTGCATGTTTCGTTGAGCATTAATATTTTTTGGTTGAAAATACTACTTGGTTTCAAGTTGTACTTCTTTGTTAACTCTTTAACGGCCAAGCCGAAAACCTGTTTAATAAAAATTCTGGAAAAATTCAAGAGTAATGTAAGGTAATTTTCTGATTTTGTTCAAGATTTATCATTTTAGTTTTAAAATTAATTTTTTTAACTGAAAATTTATCTATTACAATTTTGCTTAAAAATTTATCTTTGTTGAATATCCAAATATTTGGTTGACTATTAGTTCTTGGTTGAAAATGTATGTTTTTGGTTGATAATTTAACAACTTGATTTAAATTTGAACTCCTTTGTTCAAAGTTAATTTTTTTGGTTGATGATTGAAAATTAAACATTCAAATTCAATTCAATAAAATTGAATTCAAAATTTGAAAATTTATCTCTTTGGATGTGAGGAGTAGTGACAGCCCAAATGAAATTGTCAGAACTATTTGAATCAAAGTACTTTTTCACGTATATTTAAACCGAGATATTTGAATTCCATTTGACCCAATGATCAAGAATCCACACAGTAGCATAATCAATCTAGCGATTTCAGAGTAATCTTTATCTGCGACAAAAATTACCTTCACGTTTCAATAAACTGTAACAAAAATTTACTTCTATTTTTTCTGTAAATGATAATTTATTATAACTGCTACCTTCATTATAATCATCAAATCATGGAAATAGAAAAACCAACTGACAATTACGGTCTTAAAAATGTGCATCGTAACAATGGAACATGGAAACCCAAAAATATTTACAAACACATAAGTCCTTTTTTTTGCTGCGCGTATTCGACTGAAAATGAATGTTTTTAACTCTCCTAGAGATTTATAGCCCAATATAGAAAAATTTATTGAAGAATATCATTCTTTGAAGGTTTTTGGCAAAAACTGTCTACGTGTTGTTTGACACTGGCTTTGAGGAAATCCTATATATAGACTGCAAGTCATTCGGAAATTCAAAAAAGAAAAATCGAGACCGGTTAACGGGTAAACCAAAATCTACACATGCAACCTACGTACTATTTCTTTTTGACCTTGATGAGATTGGCACGTTTAGTAAGAGTCATCATAGCCTCAAGATTTAATTCTAAGAATGTATTGGGAAATTTGATAACACTTTAACAGAGATCCATTCTGACAAGTCTTGTTTATTAGTAAGTCTGGCATTGACTCTTCAAGGCTTCTTGAGAAAGATGCAATCATCTAACACCTTAGACATTTAGTCAAGTTCACGCATTACATTTATTTCATAAGACACTTTGAGGACATTTAGTTTGGATTCATTTAAATTTTCAATGGAATTCTCTAAAATCGTGTGGTGATCAAGATTTATAAATTACATTGATTCCTAGTGGCTCTTGTAGTTTTAAAAGAAATTCCTTAGTATCAAGATTATGATTAAATATCGTACGTCGTAAGCCAATTTCAAATGAATATTTTTTGCATCCTCGAGAAACGTAATTATTGAATATTAATGACATGACTGAGATTTTTAATTTTTTATTAAATTTAGGATCTATCGAATTGTCATGTAGTTTCTGAAGCCAAATTTCTCATTTTGAAAAGTTTAAAACATCTTCTTGAAAACTGTACAAATGATAAGATTTTTTTATAATTCTTGGCAACCCATTATTACTAACGTTCATTTAGAGGGTCTCCAATTTGTGACTTTTTGAAATGTCTACATTTATACCATTAAGATATTTTAAGCATGGCATGCAGATAACGTCGTTGTTCCGTGGCTAAATATTAACCAATTTGGCTATTTGAAGTACTTTCTTGGGGCAATGAAACAAATCCCCTATGTTTGCAATGAAAAGTAATGGAATTTTTTTTCTAGAATTTTTTTTTTTCAATTCCAATCCTACAATGGGTTTTCAATTAACATTTCCTAATTATACGTTCAGTCGATTATAGACGCCGGTTATCGGAAAATTAGCATACTTCCTTGCATCTTTATCATGTTTAAACATTCCCGACTGATGTTATTTTAAAGATAAGTTGATGGAATTTTTCTCATGATGGTTCATAATACAAATTTTATATTCGCTCAACTTCCAGGTAAGATGATGTTCATTGAAATGGATTAAAATTATTTAAAATATGGCCAAGAACGAGATTCGTTTGATTTCAAAGTATTGTGACTTTGGACACATTTAAAGTCATTTCAATTCATTACAATGCAATCTTTCTTACCAGATTATTTTTGAAATAATGTATATGAATCATTTAGGGTCGTTCAAAAAATACTTCACACTGTCAGAGGGTTTTTATTATTGGTTGAAGATTTGAATATTTTGTTAAAAATTCGTTTTTTTTTTGTTGAAAATTAATTTTTTCAACTGACAATTTAACTATTCCATTTTTGGTTGAAAATTGATCGTTTTTGCTTTAAAATTTCACTATTTGGTTAAAAATTCATGTATTGTTTTGAAAATTCGTCTTTTTTGGTAGAGAATTGAATTTCTTGATTGTAAATTCAACTACTTTGTTTAAAATTGAACTACTTTGTTAAAAGTATGTTTAATTAGTTCAAGAATCAACTCTTTGGATAAAGATTTAACAATTTTGTTGAAAATTCACTTTTTTGGTTCATATCAATTTTTTAAACTGCAAATTAATCTATTTCATTTTTGGTTGAAAATTGATTGTTTTTAGTTTAACATCCAACTATTTGGTTAAGAGTTAACTTTTCTGTTGAAAATTCAACGTTTTTGTAGAAAATTCGTCTTTCTGGCTTCAAATTTTTGGTTGGAAGCTAATATTTTCGGGTTGAAAACTCATTTGTCGTCTTAGCTTCAAATTTGAACAATTTGGTTGAAATATTTTTTCTCTAATGATTGAAAAATCTTTCCTGGTTAAAAATTCATCTTTCTTGTTTTAAAATCCATCGCTACTAAGTAGAAAATTGATATTTGTTATTAAGATTGCAACTGTTTAGTTAAAAATTAATCTGGTCTGGTCAAGGATTCAACTGCTTTGTTGGAAATTCGTATCTTTTGGTTGAATTAAACTGTTTTTAAATTCTAAATAAAACTTTATTGATTGAAATATAAATTATTATATATTTCTTTAAGAATTAATTTTTTCGTATTAAAAATTCAACTACTTGATAGAAAGCTCAATTTCTTAGTTAAATTTTTTTCTGAAGATTCATCATTTCAGTTAAAAATTCAACTATTTTGTTGAAAGTGTAATTATTTTGATAAAAATTCAACTCTTTTAATAAAAAGTCATCTTTTTTGGTCCAATACTTAACTGTTTTGTTGAAAAGTCGTCTTTTTGGATAGAAAATTCAACTTTCATCTAAAACATTCTACTTGGTTTAGTAATTCAACTGCTTGATTCAAAGTGCAACTGTTTTCGGTTAAAGTTTACTTTTTGTTGTTTAAGAATTCGAACAATTGTATGAAAATTCATATTTTTATAGGTAAAAATTCAAATATTTGGTTAAAAAATTTAACTATTTTTTTGTTGAAAATTAGTCCGTTTCGCTTGAAAGTTTAACTATTCGGTTGAAAATTCAACGTCATTTTTAAAAATTCATATTTTTTCGAAAATTCAACCATTTTGTTAAAAATTTGTCTTTTCTTGGTTCAAAATTCTGTCTTCTGATAATTTCGGCTTTCTGGTTTGAAGTTTGAACTATTTGTTTGAAAATGCAACTTTTTTTGGATTGAAATTTAATCATTTTTGTTTGAAAATTCGACAATTTGGTTCAACATTTATCTTTATAGTTTGAAAATTCAACTATTTTGTTGAAAATGAAATATATTTCGACTTGAAATCTTAAGCGATTCATATTGAACTCAATATGGTACATATAAATGAATTTTATTTAAAATAATCTATTCCCCTATTATTTCCCTATTTTCGTGAAAAATCACCATATTTCCCCTGTTTTAAAGCCATTTTGGGCGTTAAAATCTTTCAAAATTCTTAAAAACCTACTTTTTTTAAAATCTTCCAAAATCTACATTTTATTTTAAATTTCTTGAAATCGTTTCAGGTTTCAAATTATTTTTGAAATTTTTTCAAAACTTCTCAATGTCTTTTTAAATAAGTAGAATTTTTCCTACATTTTTTTTTTCAAAATTCTGCAAAATGAAAAAATTGTCTTAAAATCTTCCAGAAACTTTTCTGACAATCTTGGAAACCTTTGGAAATGTTTAAAAATGTTTTCCAAATTCATCCTAAAATAAATTTTTCGAAATAAGATTATTTCAGTATTCCCAAGAATCTTTAAAAGAACATTTTTTTATTCCCTTGAAACCTTTCAAAACTCTTAAAAAGCTTTATTTTTTTTAACCTTTTCAAAACTTGTTTATATTTCTTGAATAAACTCGATTTTTGTTAATTTGGTAATCGTGGAAAAAATATTCTACTTCTATTTCGAAATTTTAGAAATCATTTAAAATCCTGCAAAATAAAAACAATCTCACAACAATCTTTCAGATTCATTAACATAATTTTGGATATCTTTTGGAATATTCTATTAAAATAATGTTTATTTTCTAAAATTTTGAAACGTTGCGAAATTGATCAGTTTTGCTTTCAAATATTTTACATTATTTTTTCGAAATTTTAGAAAATCATTTTATATCCTGCAAAATAAAAACATTCTACCAAAAAATCTTCCAGATTATTGT
>JAABKJ010000639.1:0-46870 GCA_011634705.1 Andricus grossulariae | reverse complement strand
AAAATAATAAATTTGTCAACCAAGAAGAAGGATTTTGCAACAAAATTGTTGAATTTTAAACAAAATAATTAAATTTTCAACAAAATAATTAAATTTTTAACCAAATAATTAAACTGTTAACTAAAAAATATGAATTTTCTACCAAAAATATAATAGTAGACTTTTCAACCAAAAATAATTAAGTTTCATCCAAATATAGTTGGATTTTTCACCAACGAGGTGAATTTTCAACTAAAATGATAAATATTCAAACAAAAAAATTAATTTTCAGCCAAAGAATGCAACTGTCAACCAAGTAGTTGAATTTTCAACCAAAAAGATTAATTTTCTACGAAGAAGATTAATTTTCTACCAAAACGATGCATTTCTAGCCAAATACGTGAATGTTTCACCTTAGAGTTGAATTTTCTACCATAAAGATTGCTTTTCAACTGAGAAGATTAATTTTTTCACCAAAAAAAAACGAATTTTCAATGATCAAGCTTAATTTTCTACCATGTAGTGAAATTAGTAACGAAAAGAGATACATTTTTAACGCAGAACATTAATTTTCAACTAAAAATAATAATTTTCTACCAAATAAATGATTTTATACTAAAAAAAATTCAATAAAATAAAGTAGATACAATTTCAGTTTAAAAAATTGATTTTTAAGCAATAAAAACGAAATTGCAACAAAATAGTGGAATTTTCAAACAAAAATTGAATTTTTAACAAAAGAGTTCAATTTTTAAACAAATAATTGAATTTTCAACTAAAAAGGATACATTTTCAACCAAAACTTAATGGAATAGTGAAATTTTCAGTTAGGAAAATTAATTTTCAACTAAAAAAAAAACAATTTTCGACAAAATAGTTGATCTTTGACCTAAGTAGTTGAATTTTGAAACCAAAAAAAAAACTAATTTTTAACAAAACCGTTGAGTTTTTAACCACAATTATAATAACAGACTTTTCTACCAAAAAATTTACTTTTGATACAAAATAGTTCGATTTTTAATCAAAGAAATTAATTATCAACTAAAATGATAAATTTATAACTGAAAAAGTTACATTTTTAGTTAATACATTAATTTTTAATAAAAAAAATGTATGTTCAACTCTGGAAATTATCGTTTTCTTGCTAAAAGTGTTTATCTAAATTTACCCAGTACCGATTCCCAGTTTTAGAAGATGTACTCGTATTCGTCCAAACTGAATGATTTTTCGTAAAAAAAAAACGTAATTTCTTCGAATGCTCAGGTTTGAAATTTCAATGTCCATACGAAAGAATTGGATCATTTTGATGTATAATTTACTGATCAAATAAAAAATCAGAAATCTGTGTGAAAATGTTGCATATCATTTCACTGTAGAAGAAAATATTATTATTAAGCCAGTTTTCGGTATTAAAACAGAACCTAAAAAAATAGTCCCACTTAAATTTCATGCATGATGAATAACATTTTAATAGGTACTTTCTGGCCTTGAAACAAGATCCAAGTGAATCAAATGTGATATGATATTTTATTTCTTCTGAGCATGAATGAATGTCATTATTTTGAAGTTATGTTACAACAGTTCCCAGAACAGAACTTTCTCCTGAATTGCTCGGGAAATGAGTTCTTTATGAAAATGACCAATTTAATTTAAAAAATTGATGTTGAACAAAATTTCATAAAAAAGAGCCATATTCAGATGGCCATAATTTTGGTTCTATTACAGCCAGCGCATTGCTTTTTTTTAGATCTACTCAAAATGAAGTCTTTTTTTAATAACTTAGCGGCAACTTTCACCTAAAACGCTAAAGAAATGAGTTCTTTAGAAAAACGAGAAATTTTAGTTATAAAATTGATGTTAAACAACATTTCATAAAAAAGGGTCATATTCAAGAGGCCATAATTTTAGTTCGATTAGAGCTAGAGCAATGTTCTTTTTTAGATCTACTTAAAATGAAGTGTTCTTTAATTAATTATTCGGCAATTTTCACCAGATATCCATAGGAAATAAGTTATTTCCACAAAATGATTTTTTTTGTTCATTAAAATTATTCGCTTAAAATCGACTTCTTAGGCCCGTAACTCCCAAACTTTTAGAGATAGAATATTCGATTTTTTTCATTTTTCAGAAAATTTTAAGCACTTTGATTGTTGTCAAAGTGTTTGTGACATTGGATGAACCGGAATAAGGCAATTTTCAAAAAACTGTTTTTTTTCCACTTTTTTCACCATTTTTCAACAATATTGAAGAATTTCAGCTCTCGTAAAATGTTCAGCACCTGTAGCCCTTGTTTGTATGCCAAACTGAATGGTTTGAGCTAATGAAATTCCACGTTTAACTTATTCTTATTCAAATATGTTGATTAACCTCTTTAAAAAAATCAAGACAAGAGTTTTCTCAAAAAGGGCCCAAGCGATTATTCTCTTTTTGGGCTCAAAATGATCGTGGGGCATCCCAGAAGTATATTCGGGGAAAAACGGCATATGCAAGCCCTTTTGGGTTGAAGCCAGTCGAGGCACACCGTGCCCGGTTGATCGAAATGATCCCGAATTCGTATCAAGCACTGTAAAAACTTCGAGTTCTTTTTATATTCAGGACTATTTTCAAATAATTGTGTTCTCTTCTGGGAGCTGTTGTAACATAACTTCAAAATTCATGACATTCATTCATGCTCAGAAGAAATAAAAGATGATAATCACATTTGATTCTCACTTGGATCTTGTTTCAAGGCCAGAAAGTAGTACCTACTAAAATGTTATTCATCATGCATGAAATTGAAGTGGTACTATTTTTTAGGTTCTGTTTTAATACCAAAAACCAGCTTAATAATAATATTTTCTTTTACAGTGAAATGATATACAACATTTTCACGCGGATTTCTGATTTTTTATTTGATCAGTAAATTATATATCAAAATGATCCAATTCTTTCATATGGACATTGAAATTTTAAACCTGAGCTTTCGAAGAAATTACGTTTTTTTTACGAAAAATCATTCGATTTTAACGAATACATTCGAATTTTTTAAAGACATTCCTTGTTGCTCTCAGGAAGTTGTAAAACTTCCAAAACTGGGAGTAGGAACTAGGCCAATTTAGATAAAAACTTTTAGAGAGAAAACGATAATAATTTCCAGAGTTGAACATACATTTTTTTTGTTTAAAAATTAATTATATTAACTAAAAATCTCGCTAAAAATTTAACTATTTCAGTTATAGATTTATCATTTTAGTTTATAATTCATGTCTTTGATTAAAAACCGAACTATTGTTGATTGGAAGTAAATTTTTTTGGTTGAAAAGTCTGCTATTATAATTTTGGTTAAAAATTCAACCGTTTTGTTAAAAATTATTTTTTCTGGTTGAAGATTAATTTTCCTAACCGAAAGTTTCACTATTTCATTCATTTTTTGTTGAAAAAGTATTCATTTTAGTTGACAATTCAACTATTTGGTAGAAAATTAATCTTCTGGGTTGAAAATGTATCTTTTTTCTTTTCTAATTCCGCTACATGGTACAAAATTGATCTTGATAATTGAAAATTCGCCTTTTTTGGTAAAAAAATTAATCTTCTCAGATGAAAATTAATCTTTATGGTACAAAATTAAACTTTAAGATTAAACATTCACGTATTCGGCTGGAAATTCATCTGTTTGTTAGAAAATTCATCTCCTTCGTAGAAAATTAATCTTTTTGGTTGAAAATCCAACTACTTGGTTGACAATTGCACACTTTCGTTGAAAATTCTTTTTTTTCGTTTGAATATTTATCATTTTAGTTGAAAATTCACCTCGTTGGTTAAAAATCCAACTATATTTAGTTGAATCTTAATTATTTTTGGTTGAAAGGTCTACTATTATATTTTTGCTAGAAAATTCATCTTTTTTAGTTGAAAGTTTAATTATTTGATTGAAAATTTAATTATTTTGTTAGAAATATAACTACTTTGCTTAAAATTCAACAATTTTGTTGCAAAATCCTTCGTCTTGGTTGTACATTTTATTATTTTCGTAGAAAATTCAACTAGTTTGGTAGAAAACTTAACTATTATTTATTTGGAAATTAAATTTTTGGTTGAAAATTAAAATTTTATGCAAAAAATCACCTTTTTGCTTAAAAATAAAACAATATTGTTGACAGTTTTTGTCTCTCTTGACTAGAAAATCTTTCTTGGTTGAAAAATCAATTATTGTGTTAACAATTCGTCTTTTTTGTGGAATTCAAATGTTTTCTATTTAAAATTGAAATTATTTTTGATTGAAACTTATACTAAGTCAATAATCGGCTGCACAAGAAAATGTTGAAACACATAGATTTTATGTAATTTTTTTGATAGAATCGAATTTTGCTATTAATTTTGCCGCATCTCGCATTTATTAATAAATTAATGTTTCAAGAATTGTTTAAACAACTAGAAATTAATTTTTTCTTGAATAAGCATCTATTACTGAGCGGCTGCAAAATCCCGGAAAATAAAGCTCCCGACACTAGAAAATTCCCAAAAAAGAAAATATTTGAAATAGAAAAATCTTGAGATTAGAAAATTGTGACAAATTACAATTACGGAATCAAAATTCCGACTTCATAAAATGTCCTACATTGTAAAATTTTTGACACAGGAAAATTCCCAAGCCTAAGCAATTACATAAACATAACATAAATGAAGATTTATATTAATATACAATTACATTAATGATTTATTAAATAATAAAATAATAAATAAAATACTTTTATTTTATGAAAACATTTCTTATTTTATTTCTTATTTATTTATTATGAAAGAAATTTTTAATTTGTTTAGATTCGAGAATTTTATAATTTGAAAATGCTTCTATGTGTACAATTTTATAGTCTCGGGAATTAAATGTTTCTGGACTTTTAACTCGCCCCACTATTATTTTTTGAGCCATTAGTTTTCCAAGAATTTTATCACAAAATAATTTTTCTTAAGTTTTGAACAAATTTTGGTGAAAAATCCAATTTTATTTTATATAACGGTTTTCAAAAATTAAGTTTTCACCTTTGAACCATCTCTTGGTCTCGTAACATATTTAAGATTGAAATTTTTGCGTATCACTTGCATGGTCATGACCGCAGTCTTTTCGGAAAGTATGCACTTTTTCCAACCTTTTTCTTACCGACCTATAAAGCTTTCTTAAATTATTATTCGATCTTTGAAAGCGTTTTTATGCTCTCCCAGAAATTTTTCTCTTGGCACTGCAAATAACATACTACAGTATGAAAATTTTGAGAAATACATGGAAACAAAAATCATTTTTTAATTTGTTTTTCTACTGTCATACTTTCGAATCCGAAACATCTGGTTACAACTCTGTAGTTCGTATTTGAATGGGGACATTTTATCAGGTAGCTTCTGAAAACAACAAGAAAATACGAAGAATGTGAAGTTGTATACTTTACCGTGGAAATGAAAGAACTGCGAAATGCATGAAAAGAGGGAAAAATCAATGTTTTCGCATACAAAGAAAAGCAATTGGAAAAACTGTCAGTTACAACGAGCAACGAATGTTTAATATGTACCATCTTTTCATGTATGAAGTGTAATCGATGAGCTTATCATTTTACATGACGATTATTGACTTTTCGTCAATACAAGTGCCATCCTTCATGTTGAATAATCGACGATAATCACCCCTATTGAACGACTGTTATATTAACGTATTCTGGTAAGCGATGTATACACTTTGATGTAAATTTTAGAACGAGTAAATCAACTGAATGTCTCTCCGTGACATTTGATCAGTCAATTATTGTCAAATTGATGTATTCGATATACTATGAAGAAATTCAAATCTTTCTTGCTGGCTATTATAAGCAGGGTGTCCGTTTTAATTGAGGAAAAAAATGGCCGGTCATTTCCCGGTTAGCAACAATTTTTCACTGTCATTAGAATTAAAAAATTAAAAGTCTCAAAAATAAAAAAATATCTTTTGAATTAATCAAAACTGAACTGCAAATTAAAGTAACTAAAGTGGAACTCTTTTGAATTTTCAACTTCCGAAATTTAAGCTTAGAAATTTTTTTGGTTCCAATGCTCAATAATCATCCCTTTCAACTCACATTAATCAAAATGTCAAAAATAAAACATGTCCCTCTTCCAATTCAGCACAAAATTGAAAATAAAAAGTTCCGACCTTTCATCTGAATGTTGAAAATACCTAATTTGCCCCCGACCACTCAATAAAAATGTGGAAAAGCAAAAACTGGTCTCTTCCAATTCAGAAAAACAATTGATAACCATAATTTCCTCTCTTCCAACTCAAGAAAAATGTTAAAAAGATTTGTTTATTATATTATTTAAATTATTATTTTAAAGTCAAATTTTAAACTAAATTATTTAAATTATAATACACAATACTATCCTACTCTATATGAATATTTTTTTCAGAAGTTACCCTCTTCCAATCCAGAAAAAATTATAACCAAAGTTTACTTTTCCAAGTCGCTGATAATTTTGAAAATAAAAACATGTCCATCTTTCAATTAGAAAAAATTAAAAATCGAAATATCTTCCCTTCCAACTCTATAAAAATCTTTAAAAAAAATGCCCTCTTCCAAATCAGAAAAAAATGAATATCGTAATTTCCACCCTTCCAACTGGATAAAAATCTTTTTGAAAATGTTCCTCTTTTAACTAAAAAAAAAATCGAAATTCCCTCCCATCCACTTTGATAAAAATCTTAAAAATAAAAAAAAAACCATCTTCCTGTTTAGAAAAAAATGTAAACCGAAATATCATCTCTTCTAACACAAAAAAAAAGTTAAATATAAAAAATGATCTTGCTCTAATTGAAAAAAAGGATTGAAAATAATAAGTTTCCTCCTCCAACTCAATTAAAATGTTAAAAACAAAAAACGCCTCTTCCAGTTCAGAAAAAATTTAAAACCGAAATTTCCTCTCATCCAACTCAATAAAAATGTTAAAAATAAAAATATTTGTTTACTAAATTATTGCATTTATTATTTTTAATTAAAATTTTTTATTAAATTATTGAAATTATAATATAATATATTATCCAACTCCATCTCCCTCTTATAACTCAAAAAAAACTTGAAAACCAAAATGTCCTCCCTTAAACTCAATAAAAGTTTCAGAAATGAAAAAATTACTTTTTCAATTTAGAATCAAAATAAATGACCAAAATTGAATCCCTTCCAACTCAATAAAAACATTAAAAATTAAAAAGTACCCTCCTCCAATTCAGAAAAAAGGTTGAAAATAATAAGTTCCCCCTTCAACTGAATAAAAATGCTAAAAACAAAAAATAGCTTCTTCCAATTCAGAAGAAAAATAAATAACCAAAACTTCGACCCTTTTTACTTTATAGAAATCTTGAAAATAACGAAATTTCCCTCTTCACATTCAGTAAAAAATTCAAAAGCAAAATTTCCCCCCTCCCAACTGAGTAAAATGTTTGAAATAAAAAATTGTCTCTTCAAAGTCAGAAAAAATTGGAAAACAATCTATTTCTCTCAAGCTTAATAAAAATGTTAAAAACAAAAAATGGTCTCTTTCGATTCAGAAGCAAAATAAATGAGAAAAATTTCATCCTTTCCAACTCAATAAAAACGACAAAAAAAAGGCCCCTTCCAATTTAGAAAAAATTGACAACCAACATTTCCTCTCTTCTACTTCTAGGAAGA
Source organism: Andricus grossulariae (assembly GCA_011634705.1). Classification (NCBI taxonomy): domain Eukaryota; kingdom Metazoa; phylum Arthropoda; class Insecta; order Hymenoptera; family Cynipidae; genus Andricus; species Andricus grossulariae. The sequence continues at coordinate 39,227 of JAABKJ010000639.1, read as the reverse complement.
TGTTAAAAGTAAAAAATTATTCTTTTTCCAACCAATACAATATTGAAACCCAAAATTTCCTCCCTCCCAAAAAAAAAAATAATATTAAAAATAAAAAATGTACTCTTCCAATTCAGGAAAAATTGGAAATAATTATTTCCTTAAACTAAATGAAAATGTTAAAAATAAAAAATAACCTTTTCCAATTCAGAAACAAAATAAATGTCCACAATGTTATCTTTTCCAACTCAATAAAAATTACAAGAACAAAAAAAGGCCTTTGCTAATTTAGAAAAAATTGAAAACCAAATTTTCCTTCCTTCTGCCAATTGAATAAAAAGTATAAAGCTAAAATTTCCTTGTTTTAAACTCATTAAAAAATTTTTAAATACAAAATTTTCTTGTCCTTAACCTATTAAAAATTTAAAAGAGTTAAAAAAAGTTGAAATCGACCTTTTTTATATTTAAAATTTGTGATATTTTAAATGACTGGATAGATTTTTATTCTAAAACTTTGTAAAATTCCCGTTCAAAAATAAATTGACTGTCTTTTCTCGTTTTCCCCGATTTCAAAAAATTCCCGGCTTTCCCGGTTCCTCGGTCCAGTAGCCAACCTGTATAAATCTAATTTTAAAATTAGAATGACAATTTTTGTGTTTAATATCTAAAAGTGTCCCCACTTTTTTAAACTGAGATATAAAATCAAGAACTTTATTAAAACGTATTTTAATTACAACAAAAACTGATTCAAAAGAAGGACAAATGAATTTTAACTCTATAGTTTCGTGCATATTATGTGCACAGTCTACAAGCAGATTTTTCATTCATAAAATGCAAGACAAAGGGAATCCATTATTTATTTTCCAAGGAAAATTATTCAGAACAATGAACAAAACTACTTGACAAAAATGACAAATATAACTCATGATGGGGCTCCAGCTCAATATTAGAAGTTTTCTCATTTTCGTACTATTGACATATCAGTCGGATGAAAGACTTTTTAATGAATAATGTGCAATATACATTCGAGCGTAAAAGCTTTCCTGCGAACGCGTAATTATAGCCAGATTATTGAACAATTTCAGCCAACGAGAAACCAAAGAAGCTTTGAGTCCAGAAATGATACCTCTTGAATCCAAAATACAGAATACGCATAATTAATAACATTATCATATTCCAGTCTCATTAAAATGTTTGCGAATTCGATCATGTTCGTTGGGTAACCTGCAAACATTCCTATTACATTTATGCGTACGGAATTAATATTTTAATTCATGATCAGTTCACCCATTAACATATATTTGCAGTTGGTATATTATCGCACCCAATCAAACTTGAAGGTATAGAAATAATGTGATGCTTTTCGGCAAATGAAGGGAAATAGAAGGTTTAATATAAGCCAATAGTGTTATTTTTTTGACCAGGGTGTCAATTAATTTTTCATGTTAAAGTATCGAATAGTATCAATTACTGGTCTAATATTTGGAGAAACGAGAAAAAATCTGCCTCAGCCCGGATTTGAACCGTGAAAGCCACTATCCATAGCGAAGCGTTAACCAGTAGTAACCCATGTTGTGATATTGGTTAACACTCCACTCATGTATAGTAGCGTCTCCGGTTTAAATCCGGGCTGAGGCAGATTTTTTCTCTGAATGTTAGACCGGTAATCGGCACTATTTACTATTCTTAAATATCTAAAATTAATTTAGGAGGTTTAATATGACATTAAAGTAGAAATTCTTTCTCTATTTAAAATATTTAAAAAAAAAGCTCTTCTGCTTTGATCTTCTAATTGGCTTCTTCCACTATCAGGTCTTGCACTACTTTATGAGTTCCAAAAAGTAATAAAAGTAGCCCAGACTTTTAAACGAGAAGCAAATAGTGGAATATTTATTTAATTCGTTTTTACATTTTTAATTAATTTTAATTTTACAATTTGACCCCCTCCGTTTTTGTCAAATGTCCACGTTTTGAGACCTCCTGAACCCGAAAAACAGGTTTTTACTAATGTGTCTGTCTTTATGTCTGTATGTGCATTTTAAAAAGATCTAAAAATTTGTTAATAATCACTTGTTAACAGGACGTGCAGTTTTTGTTTAAATTCGTAAAAAACAGCACTGAAAATTGAAAAAAAAAATTTGGATAAGCGACACAAGCTACGAAAAAAAGTAATAGGACCACAGTTATTCGCCCAAAAAAGAGCTACTTTGTTATGAAGTTTTTTTGATGGGATGCGTGGTTTTTGTTTTATTCGTAAAAAACAACATTAAAAAATACAAAATTTAATTTTTCGACAAACGACACAAACTATGAAAAAAATGAATTGACAAAAGTTGCTTATCAAAAAAAGAGCCACAAATTTGTCATTATTAATTTTTTGATAGGACACGTGGAATTTTGTTCTAATCGTAAAAAATAACAAATCAAATTTTTTGGAAATCGACACAAGGTACAAGAAAAAATTAATAGACAACAGTTGTTCACCCAAAAAGGATCTACAAATTTGTTATGAATAATTTCTAGATAGAACAAGTAGATTTTCTTCTAATCGTAAAAAACAAGATTAAAAATAAAAAAATTAAACTTTTGGAAAAACGACACAAAAGACGAAAAAAAATGAAAAGACAAAAGTTGTTCAACCAAAAAAAAATCTACAAATTTTGTACAAACTCTTGTTATAAAAATGAAAAATTAACTTTTAGGAAAAAGTACACAAGCTACAATAACATTTTATTTAACAAAATTTTTCGACTAAATATCTACAAATTTTCTCAAACCCACTTTACATCAGGAGGCGTATTTTGAGTTTAAATCATAAAAAATAACATTGAAAATAAACAAATCAAATTTATGGGCTAACGACACAAAATTTAATAAAATGTTTAATAACAGAAATTTTTTTTCTTATACGATGCGCAATTTTTTCAATTATAAAAACAAGACAATGAAAATACGTATGTTTCAATACTATAGCATATTATGAATTGTGATAATAAAAATTTATTAAAATGATACATTTTTTATGGTAGTTGAGAATAACATTTAATGCAAACTAAGAAACAAATATTAAAGTAATCATGATAAATAAAATTTGTACTTTATATTGCAATATCCTAATAAGCAAGTCCAGACCGAGGTTCATAAATAAATGTAATATACATTTTATATAAAAGTCTTGAACATAATGTAGAAAAGTTCAAATTTTTGACAAAATCCGGTGCGAAGCAGAAGATACGTGATAAAAATGTGATCGTTAAAGCCGAAGGAGCTTTAACAAAAGAGAATTAACAATCACTAAATTACAGTTGTCGATACTTTTACCTTCACTTCAAAAGGTACGTGCACAAATGAGGGGAAAATACAATCGAATAAAAGCAGAATTAATAGTAATTATTAAAATTAATAGTAATTTTTTATTTTTGTTTGTATAATTAAGGTAGAAAAAAGTACATTTAAGTTAAAAAATACCTTAGTTCTTATTTCAACACAGACAGGAATGCTAGGGTTCCCATTCATAAAATAAAAATTCACTTTAATTTTAAACATTTAAATTTTAAGCTCTTCCATTTTTAAGACTTACTATTCAAAATGCTAAAATTCTGAAGAGTTACAATTGAAAATTCTGGAATTTTGAAAATATTAAATCGAAAATTATTCAATTTTCAAGTTTTTTGGAATAGTTTCTGTTTGAAGAAACAGGGGAAATAGGGTGATTTTTCACGAAAATAGAGTAATACATTCCTTTGAACAAAATTAACATAGATAAAAGAAAGTTTCAAATTCCTAAGGTTTCAAGAGGAAATATTATTCCATTTTTAGGAAAATAGTTAAATTTTCAATCAAAAAAGAGGAATTATCAACCCAACGATGAATTTTTAAGAAAAAAGATGAGTTTCCAAGGTAAGAAGTCTAATTTTCAACCAAATGGTCAAAATTATCAAACAAAAGAGATGAAACCTCAACTAAGTAGTTGAAATTTCAATGAACAAAAAAGAATTTTCAAGAAATAGTTGAATTTTTAATCAAATAATTGAATTTTCGAAACAAAAGAACGAATTTTTGACGAAAAAGATTAATTTCCAACCAAACAGATGAATTTTTATTAAAAAATTAATTTTCAACCAAGAAACATAATTTTTCATCAAAGAAAGATGTATTTCTACCATAAAAGAAGAATTTTCAATCCAGAAAGTATGAATTTTCTATCCAAAGACTCGAATGTTTAATAAAACAGTTGAATTTTCGACCAGAAAAGGTAACTTTTTAACAAAGTTGTCCAATTTCCAACAAAATATTTAAATTTTCCACCAAAGAGTCGAATTTTTAACCAAAAAGAATGAACTTTCAACCAAAGATAGTTGAATTTTCTTACTAGGTTCTATTAATTCAGTTCGCGTTTAAGCGGAAAGGCGAGAAAAAAGGAAAGGTTCTTGAAAACAGGGGGAAAATAGGAATTGTTTTAAACAAGGGGAATGAAGGAAAAAGGGTGAAGTCTATAATTAGATTTGAAATTGATCGATTTGAAAGTTTTTCGCCTCAAAAATATCCAGCTGTTAAGGATTCGAATTTGAAAAAACTAAATATTCAAATACGGATTCACGCAATTAGAAAATTCTCAACTTCAAAATGCTATTAATTAAAAAATTGTCAGTATAAATCTTTATTGAGAAATTATTCCATTTTTAATGTTCTCAATTGAATGGTAAAATTTTTTGTAGATTTAAATTTAAAATTTAAAAGTTCCATTGTGCGTACAAAAAAGGGTTTTATAGCGTATTAGGACGTTAATTAAGACCTTTAAATCTCCTCCTTCCATACTTCCCTCCCCTACTACCCCTCTTATAATTCTCCTCCTCTTACTCACCCCTCCCTTACATTACTTCCCCTCCCTCACCCTACTACCAATCCCCTGACATCCTCCCCACCACTTTTCCTCCCTTCCTCTCTCCGCTCTTCCCCTTCTGTCCATCCGTCATTTTTCCTTCCCACCTGCCCTCTTACCCACTTTCCCATCACTCACTTCCGTGCCCCTACTTCCCAACCCTTCCCTACTTCGCCACCTCTCATTTCATTTATCGTACTTCCCTTCCCCTACTCAACCTTATTTCCATATTCCCTCTTCTTTCCCCCTCCAGCCACTCAACTTCCTATACTTTCACCTCACTTCCCCTCCCACACTTCTCATACACCCCCTTCCCTCGCTTGTCCTACTCTGATTTCCCTCATCAGCCCTCACCTTTCTTGACTTATACATCCCTCACTTCCCATCACTCCCTAAAAATAATTTCCCCCCTCCACTCCAAAAATAAGGGTTTCCGCCCGGGGCTACGAAACACTAAAAAGGGGCGTTTACTTATAATTGATTGAAGAGATTAGTACGGGAGTGCATGTCCTGCATTTTTTCCCCATTTGTTGACATAAATGAGAAGAAAATTGTTATGCCATCGAGTAACAAAGTATATGCTAAGTGATTTTATCTGTGAGAGACGTTGATGTTGATGAGATTAATATTTTACGAATAATGCATCTTCAATTTGCTTTATGTTCTGAAGCGAGAATAACAAGCTCGAGAATGCCTTGGGAGTACGTAGGTCCTTAAATTCTACCTACTCTACCCTACTTGTCAAACGCTACCCCGCATGGCACGTGACATGACTCTTGAGAGATGCACGGAGCCGGCAGTATTGCGGCAACCTTTAAGTAAAAATCTCCACATCCACTTCCGTTGGAAAATCTAATCGCACTGAAAACGTATACTGAATGACGCGTCTTCGTCTTCGAGAAAAGATCCGACAGAGTCGAGCTTTTCAAAAGAAAACGTTAATATTGTCGAGGAGAAAAGCTCCATCGATACTCCCAAGAGATACATTCCTTTGCATCGCACAATCTTTACTATTGCCAAATAAAATCTGATTGTACGACACTTTTTATTTTTTATGTTAAAATTATACTGGTAAATCGAGGGACTTTTAGAGTAAAATTTATCAACAATTCGTTACTGAAATCAGCTATCGGAACAGTCAAGTATTTAAAAGCCAGAAGAGATCCAAATTTCAACCAAAAATTGAGAAGGTCAATTTTCAATCAACAAATTTAATTTTTAACAAGAAAAAAAAATGTTCAAGAAAATAGTTCAAATTTCAACCAAAGAGATTAATTTTCAACTAAAGTGATGAATTTTAAACAACGAAAAATGAATTTTCAACTGAAATGATGAATTTCAAATAAACAAAATGAATTTTGAACAAATTGTTCAACTTTCAACCAATTAGTTAAATGTTTAACCAAAAAAGATTATTCTCCAACCTAGAATATTCATTTTTTACAAAAAAAGATGAGTCTTCAACGAAATACAAGAATTTTCAACAAAAAATTTGAATTTTCAGCTAAAAGAATATTAATTGTCAACCACGAAAAAAAACGATTTTTCAACAAAATACTTCAATTTTGAGCCAAAAGAGATAAATATTCAACCACACCTTGGTGAAAAAGTTATATGTATATTGTTTATATGTTGTGGACAAGACAATGATGTTTTTCATTTGCTTTATAAATATTTCTGTACAAACCAAATGAAAAATATCAGTGTTCTTTCTACTATATATGAACTATATATAACTTTTTCATCTGAGCAGTGATGAATTTTCAACTGGAATGGTAGATCTTAAATTTTTCAAAATTAATTTTTAACAAAGCAGTTCAACTTTCAACCAAGTAGTTGAATTGTAAAAAAAAAAATTAATTTTGCGCCAAGAAAATTAATTCTGAGCCAAGAAGATTAATTTTGTTTACCAGAAAGACAAATTTTCGACAAACTAAATGAATTTTTAACCAACTAGTCGAATTTGTAAGTAAAAATGATAAATTTCAAAATCAAAAGGAAATACCTTAACTTTCAGGTAAACAAATTATTTTTCAACAAGAAAAGCTAATTTTCAACAAGAAAAGCTAATTTTCAACAAAAAAAGATTAATTATCAACGAAAAATGTAATAGCTGATATTTTAATCAGAAAATATTTCAATTTGAAATAAAAAACACATGATGTTTCAACGAAAAAAGACCAATTTTAACAAAGATGTATTTTCTACGAATAAAGGCGAATTTTCAACAGAATGTACGAAATTTTCACTGAATTGTTGAATTTTGAACTAAAAAAGATCAATTTTCTTCTAAAAAAGATATATTTTCAACGAAAAATGGAATACTTGAATTTGCTGTTAGAATAATTAATTTTCAAACAAACAAACAACGAGTTTTCATTAAAATAGTTAAATTTTTAAGAATAGCATAGAGATGAGTTTTTAACTAAAATTATGAATCTTTAACGAAAAAAGTAAATAAATTTTTAACAAAGTACTTCAACTTTCAACCAAGTAGTTGATATTTCAACCAAAAAAGACAGACTTTCAACGAAATAGTTAAACTCTCAACCATATTAATTTTCAAAATAAAAAAGTGAATTGTTAGTAAAATAATTAAATTTTCAGCCAAATAATAAAATTTTTGAACAAAAAGATTAATTTTCTACCAAAAATTAAATAGGTAAACTTCAAGTAGTTAAATTGTTAGTAATTTAATAGTTTAGTTGTTGGTAATAGTTTTTTAATTGCTATTAATTTGTTTGCCTTGTACTTCTATTTCCTTTTTTTTGTAGTTGCTTCCTCCGGACGATATTTTTAGTTGAAAATTATATTATTTGGTTGATAATTCCACAATTTTAATAACAAGTCATACTTTTTTTTGCAATTTTGTTAAAAAATAATTTCTTTTTGAAGATTCAGCAGTTTAGATGATTATTCATCTCTTTGGTTGAAAATTTCACTATGTTTTGCAAATTCATATTTTAGGGTTGAATATTTAACTGCTTCACAGAAAATTATTCTTTCAACTTGAAAGTTCAACAATTTTCATGAACTTATTTTTCTTCCTTGACTGAGAAATCTTTATTTATTGAAAATTCGTCCGTTTGGTTAAAAATTCATCATTGTAGTTAAAAATTCAACTAATTGTTTGAAAATTCATGTATTTTGTTTAAAAAATCTTGTTTTTTGCTAGAAAATTAATCTTCTTGGTTGAAAATTCGTTTTATTGGTTAATAATTCAACTATTTTGTTTAACGTTTGATTATTTTCTTGAAAATTCGTTTGTTTCTTTTTCTTTGAAATATCCAGTGTTTTAGTTGAAAATGCGTCGTTGTAGGTAGAAAATGCAAATATTTGCTTAAAAATTCGACTATTTTTCTGAAAATTTAAATATTTTGTTGAAAATTCAAGTATTTTATTAAAAAGTCATCTTTTTTGTTCGATAAATTCAACTATTTTGTTGAAAATTCGTCTATTTGGGCAGAACCATTTGGCTGAAAATTCATATTTATAAGCTGAAAATTCAGCTATTTTGTTGAAAATTTAATTATTTTTGTTTTTCGGTCATCCTGTGTACTGAATCGAATTTTTAAATTAAATACTATATTAATGAAACCGTGGAAGAATTTCCGAATCAAAAGAAGTAACCAATGAACATAGATCTCAGTGAGACAAAATGTTTGCACGGAGAAAAATGGACGGTCAGTTTGGCCATCTAGATGTGCAGCCAGACTATATTGCAGGCTCAACTATAAAACAACCCTTGAAAATAGATAAAGCGACTATCTGTAGAGGGTTAAAGCAAGAGGTTCAAATCGATTATCTCCGAGTGTCGACTTGGTCATCTCGAACGGTCGACTCACGCGTCATAGAGAGTCGAACCGATCATCACAGAGGGCGGAATTGATCATTATAAAGGGTCGAATCGCTCATCATAGAGGATCGATTTGCTCATATCGGATAGTCGACTTGATCTCCTCGGACAGTCGACCTGGCCATCTTAGGGGGTCGATTTGATTATCCTACATTTTCTATATTTGTTGTCCTTTTCCTACTTATTTCAGTCTCTCTCTTATAAGGGACTGGAAATTATAAAATAAGGTGAAACCCACGAAACCTGAAAATGTATATAAAATACATGAATTCTGAAAGCATTTTTTATTCTTTTTGGAGAGTGAGCTGTATGAGAGATAATTTGATATGCAAAAACAGTGCACATTGATAATATATTATTTGGAGCACGAGAAGCTAAGGACACGGCACGGTGTCACGCTGAATTCTAAGACTTCAAACATTGCAGTGAATTCAGATACCAATATCCCACATCTCGTTACTTTCTGCATCATCAATGAATGCTGAAATTTTTTGTACGTTTTCAGTTTGAAACGACACGTTGACAACAAATTGATAGCTGAACGTCCAGTTACGCCTTTATATAGCTTAATTCACTTTCCATCATGTTCTTATGTTCTTATGCACTTCACTCTCCACGAATGTTCGAAATATCGAAAACTAGTTTAAACTTATTAAAAACATGTTTAAGTTCAGTAAACAGAAAATGTGACGCTGAACGGCTCAATGACATTCACTCACTCCGAAAACGCTCCAGAGTGTAGACCACGGTGCTCCCAACTCTTGTATTCTTTAACACTGCATGCATCGCATCGACAACCGAATTGGTTAAGGTTGGCGCGCTTATTTCAAATGATCAAATGTGAAAAGCAATTGCGTACAGCAAATAAAGTAAAGTTACTGAAAATAATTATTTGCTCACAAAGAAGACTAATAAAGTGAAATTTTAATGATTTATTAGACTTTCTCCTCAAAAATAAATGATCGGCTTTCATTCTAAAGAAAGCAATATCTTTTTTATCCTAAAATAATTTTAAATAAACACGCCAAGGGTAACTAATCAGGTTGGCCCTCCGCGATGGGTCCTTTGCTCTTCCGTGGATGGACGAAATGAGTGAAAACAAGATGATCGTATTGACCATCCCGAAACGATACATTGATTATCCCTGATAGTGAGTCTGACATTCTTATAACAGTCAGACTGGTCATAAAATGAGCGCCTCTCCGACTATGTCAAAAAAATTCTCGATGGCTCTTCAGACGATCTAGAAGAACGGACTAGCTCTCTAAATTTTGACCCTCTAACTTTGACCATCCATTTTCCTCCGTGTGTTCATACAAAGTTCTTTGAGCCGATGCTTCAATTATCTACACAATATGATATAGAATCGAGATTGAAAAAAGTTGGAGTAGTTTTGTGATATTTGTGCAAAATATTTCGAGCAAATTGACTTCCATATTGAATATTAGAATTGGTTACCCTTTCCACGTACCAGAAGCAATATCGGTATCTCCATACGGATTCAGTAGCAGAGGCAGAGGTACGCATTGATTATTAATCATCACGTCTGGTTAGCTCCACTTCACTCGACGCGACGCGACTTGCTGCAAAAATCCCTTCTTTCCCATACCGATATGAATGATATATTCGAGTCAGGTTGGTCCACAAGACCGATAAGAAGTCCTAGCAGAGAGTACTGTAATAATTATGCAGAGAATATCACTGTGGGTGGTACTCGCATAACAAGTGGACCTCAGGAAATGGAGTGCACTCGCACGTACATACGTAATTGTGCTTTGCTCTTTTCAACTCAGGGGTTCATTCTGTCTGTTGCTTTTCCTTTTCCTACCCATTCGATTCTCAAAGTATAATGTTCGGTCCAAATTTTTTGTCTTCGAATCGTCATGCATATCGCCCGGAAATTTCTTCAAATCCACAAAAAAATTATTCCTTTTTTTTTTAAAAGAAATTGTACATTGTGTAACAAGGGGCGAAAAGAGCAGGTATTTCCCGCGCGAGGGCAGTAATTAGCCGAGGGAAAAATCTACTTTCGTCCCGTGCAGCATATAGTATTTTATTCCACTCTCGGCCGTGGCCACCTTCTGGGCCTGAAAATAGGGACGGAAGTAGCATATATTTCCCGTAAACCACATTTGCAAATTTTACTTTCGCCCACTAATTTTAATTTCGCCCCGCTAATTTTACTTTCGCCCCGCATATTTTACTTTCGCCTCACTAATTTTACTTTCGCCCCGCTAATTTTACTTTCGCCCCGCTAATATAACTTTCGCCCCGCGAATTTTACTTCCGCCCCGCAAATGCGGTTTACGGGAACTATATGCTACTTCAGCCCCTATTTTTAGGGGCAACATGTGGCCATTTCGGTTGAGTGTGGAATAAGTGATATTCACAGGTGGCTCAAGCCCCATTAAGCTTAACATGTATTTCCCATCAGAAAAAGAGACGTTTTTGTAAATTTTATTCAGAATCGCCAATATTATGTGAATCAAATTGACACTCAACGTTTCTCTTAACAATGAGTGAAAAAAAATGTGTTTTGCGAGTTTCCGGCACTAATTATGATTTTTTGCGGTTTTTTTAAGATGCAAATTGTTTCTGATACATAAAATACTACCTTATACCAATAATCAGATGCTTAAATAAATTTTTTAAACAATTTATTAATGTTTTTAGCAATTTTCTCTGAGAATATAGTTAGAAAGTCGCAGTTTTTTCAAAAAATTTCCACCGTTTGTCGAATTTTCAATTAGAGTGAGGTAATACTTAAATCATGTTAGCAAACATGAATGTTTAAAAAATTAATTATTATTGTTATGAATATTCAATTTAAATAATGCTAGAAGGTTGCGGTTTTTTACTGAAATTTTCAACATTTCTCTACTTTTCACTTGGGGTGAGTTAATAATAAATTCAATTTAGCAACAACTGAACTTTCAATTGAACTTTCCTCTAGAAATAGAATTTGTTTTTCGCATTTATATTGTAAAAAATATTCAACCAGGGATTAAGAAAATTTTAATCTGATTTGTTTTTTAAATTAATTTTCCTGAGAGTTTAGATAACAAATAAAAAAACTGAAAAATTAAGGTTTAAAGGGACGTTAATTGAAATTAATATTTTACATGGAGTACACTAGCAAGTAAAATGGAAAATGCCCATTAAAATTAAAATATATATTAGGGTTTGTGAGTTCTAACCCCACCTCCCTGTTACTTAATTTTTGCCGACTAAATTTTGTTCGTAAATTTATTTCTGGGTCATCCAAAAACAATTAAAGACGATTTGGGGAGAGGGGGTAGGAGCGTTTCGTAAAATCTTACTGTTTCTTATGAATTAGCAAAGTGATTCAAATATCAATCAACTAATTGAATTTTTAACCAAAAAAGACGAATTTTCAATCAAATAGTTGAAACCTCAAACAAAATAGATTCATTTTGATTCTGACAGTAGCATTTTTAACCAAAAAAGATCAAATTTCTACCCGAAGAGCTAAATTTTTCAATCAAAAAGATGAATTTTCAACAAGAGTTGAATTTTCCACCAAAAATATTAATTTTCTACTAAAAAATATGAATTCTTAACGAAATACTAGCATTTTTCACCTAATGATTGAATTTTCAACAAAGAGGGTTAATTTCATACCAAAAAAGATTAATTTTCAACAAACTATACACATTTTCAATTAAATATTTGAATTTTTTATTCAAAAAAGATCAATTTTAATCTCAAAATGAAATAGTCAAATTGTAATTAGAACATAAAACAAAGCAAAAAAGTTCATTTTCAACCAAAAAAACTAATTTTCCACAAAAAAATAGAATTTTTAATAAAATATATGAATTTTCAACCACCTAATAGAATTTTCGACTGAAAAATATACGTTTTCAACCAAAAATACCATAGGGAAATTTTCAGTGAAAATCAAAATTTTACCAAGAAAAACCGAATTTATAACAAAAGAGTTTAATTTTCTTCCAAATAGTTGAATTTTCTACCAAATTTTTGAATTGTCAAGCCAAATAGTTGAATTTTTAACTGTAAAATAAACATTTTCAACCAGAAATAGAATAATGAAATATTGATTTTGACAAATTAATTTTTAACCAAGAAAAAACGAATTGTCAACAAAATAATTTAACTTACAGCCTGAAACTGTTAATTTGTCAATAAGAAAGTTGATTTTTAACCGAAACAGATTATGTTTGACCAGACATTTGCAGTTTGTTGAATTTTCAAGCCAAAAATACTTTGTAATATAAGATAAGAAAATAAAACCTAATTGCATTAAATTAAAAATTTAAATTTACATTTTACGAAATTTAAAAAGATTTCAGAAGATACCATTATTTATAATTAGTTCAGTAATACTTTTAAAAAACTTTCATATGATCGAAATAATCTACAAATTGTATAAAAAATTTACTGTTAAGACTGAAATATTCTAAAATCCAAAGCTAGTAAATTTTAGAAGCAACTTTCTTAAACCAGAGTGTCTAACCTGTGATCATAAAGTTCATTTTCAACCAAATAGTTGAATTTTCTACCAAAATAATGAAATTTGTAACCCAAAAAGAAAAATGTTCCACAAAAAAGTTGGATTTTTCAGCGAAAAACATGAATTTGTTACAAAATAGTTGAACTTTCACCCAGTAAATATGAATTTTTAAATAAAAACGATCAATTTTCAACCAATAATAGAATAATTAAACTTTCAGTTAGAAAATTAATTTTCAACCAAAAGATATGAACCTCCAGTGGTCTGGTACGCGCCTGTCGCCGGTCGGGTCTTTGGATTTTTTGAGTGAAAGCTGACTTTATTGTGTAGTCAAGAACGCGTACGACCAGATGACTACTGGTACTGAGCAACCAGTGAACCTCACTGATCAAACCAGTGTCATGATTCCACTGAGTGAACCAGTAACACACTTCTGGCTGTTTCAACCAGTGAGATTTCACTGATTCATTCTAAGATCCAAAAGGACGCACAGTGATTAATATCCGAAAAAATTCGAGCCACGCGACGATTTTATTCAAATAATACAAAAAAATTCATTTTTCTCTAAAAATGTTATATTTAATATTTCCAGTGAGAGAATTGTTATAACTACCCATATATTTTTTTAAATTAACCATGAAACGACTTGCCTCAACATCAGTGGAAATTGTTCGTAAATAACGCGGGAATACAAAATATTTTCGGGAGTGGAACCAAGTGGAATATACGTCAGGATCAAGGTCATTTTTAGGTTAACTTTGTTAATTCGAGATATATCATCTTTTTGACGTCAGATTCTGAAAGAGCGGAAAATTTTACGTTCGGATATATTTTTACCCGTGGGTCCCAGTGACCTCGAGAAGTCACAAGAAGGTCAAAAGCATTCTTTAGAATTTCTGAACCTAGTAGTTTTACATGGTTTGCTAACATGAAGGTAATGATCCTTACGAAATACGTTTTCGGGTGCGCTGATCACGAATCCGCGACTCCTATGACCCCTACACGTCAGGATCAAGTTCATTTGAAGGTCAACTTCGTTAATTCGAGAGATATCATGGGTTTGACCTCATATTTGAAAAGAGCAGGAAATTTTACGTTCGGAAATATTTTTATCCACAGGTCTCAGTGAACTCTAGAAGTCATAGAAATGTAAAACCCATTCTTTAGAACTTCTGAACCTAGTAGCTTGTCATGATTTGCTAATATCGAGGTAATGACCCTTACAAAATATGTTTTCGGGTGCGCTGATCATGAATCCGTGGCCCCTATGACTCCTATACGTCAGGATCAAGGTCATTTTATGTTGTAAAGTCAAAAATATGATATCTCTTGAATTAACGAAGTTGACCTTCAAATGACCTTAATCCTGACGCGTAGGGGTCATAGGGGTGGCGGATTCGTGATCAGCGCGCCCGAAAACGTATGTTATAAGGACCATTAATTTGATATTAGCAAACCATGACAAGCTACTAGGTTCAGAAATTCTAAAGATTGCTTTTGACCTTCATGTGACCTCTAGAGGTCACTCGATCCCGTGGGTAAAAATATATCCGAACGTAAAATTTTCCGCTCTTTCAGAATCTGAGGTAAAAAAGATGATATCTCTCAAATTAACAAAGTTGACCTTCAAATGACCTTGATCCTGACGTGTAGGTGTCATAGGGGTCACGGATTCGTGATCAGCGCACCTGAAAACGTATATTTCACTTGGTTCCACTCCCGAAAATATTTTGTATTCCTGCGTTATTTTCGAGCAATTTTCACTGATGTTGAGACAAGTCGTTTCGTGGTTAATTTAAAAAAAAATATGGGTAGTTATAACAATTCTCGCACTGGAAATATTAAATATAACATTTTTAGAGAAGAATAAATTTTTTTTCATTATTTAATTAAAATCGTCGCGTTGCTCGAATTTCCCCCCATATTTATCACTGTGGGACGTGCCGAAACGTCAGTTTATAAATTTTTCATAAACTAATAATAATAATTAATGTCTCAAGCTTAAGATGGTTACAGCCCAATGTGTCGAAGGCATTTTTTGATTAGACTTGGATTTTTTTGTTTGAATAGTATGCACGAGACTGTCCCGGTATATATTATCAGTCACGGACGCATTATTGTAATGCAATCAAGTGTTCTGGTGAGAGCGTGTGCCTTGGCATATTGGGCAAAGCCTAGTTTTTACCCCATCATTCACGGACTGGATTGCAATCAAGTGCATGATGGGGGGACCTACAGCTTAAGATGGGATCCGAACCACCAGGACCTCGGTAAAGGTACATAGAAAAATTTCAAGAGGTACCGGCTCAGGGATCGAACCCACGACCTCTAAGGTGAAGTCCGAGTGTCTAACCAACTGAGCTGTGTAAGCTGTGTAAGATAGCAGCGGTAAAATACCACCTGCAAACTACACCATGCTCCTAATTTTGTATCTAAAATATCATCGCAAATGATTTCATACATCGTATTAATTGAACTATCTATATTCTCATCGCATCAGTTGCTTGACTTAGTCTGTAGCTATGATGGCAAACCGGGTTCTTCTGAACCCGAGAACAAGTTGGAAAAAAATAAATAAATAAAACAAAATCTCATGAGTCACTTCACTTAGTCCGTGGCTATGATGGAAAACCGGGTTCTTTTTAACCCGAGAACAAGTTGAAAAAAAAATAATAATAATGGTAACTCTAAGAAAGCATCCAGAGGCGACTTCTGTCATCTACAACACTCAAGGCCGCTGTGTAAGCATAGCAGCGGTAAAAGACCACCTATAAACTACACCATGCTCCTAATTTTGTATCTAAAACATCATCGCAAATGATTTCATACATCGTATTAATTTAACTATCTATATTCTCATCGCATCAGTTGCTTGACTTAGTCTGTAGCTATGATGGAAAACCGGGTTCTTCTTAACCCGAGAACAAGTTTGAAAACAAATAAAATAAAACAAAAGATCGTGTGACCGGAAAAAATTATTTTCTACATTCGGCGAAATTGTTACCAAATTCTAAAATCATCACGCTTTTCATTCAAAAGCTTCGAAATTGAATACTACTAATTTGCGTAAACTAGGGCACTCCCACCTGCCACCTTTCAGAATTGAAAGCATCAAATTAACCGTCGAAGTTTTTTCACGCATAGAATCTCAACGCCAGTGAGATACACGTCCTAATGATGCAAACTTTGTTCACAGGTCTACACAATATTTACCATGCGCACCTACAAAATCCCTCATTAGATATGAAAAATGCTTTACTTTTTAATTCAAGTTGGAAAAAATCGCAAAGCCTCGGGCAGAAAATAATAAAAAAAACGCGTAAACTGACTTGGCATAAAGTTTCATGGAATGGAGGTGACGAGAGGGAAAGAAAATTTGTGGTCCTCGCGTGGGTAATGTCATGGCTTTCCACTCACTCTCTTGCCACGGTCAACATTTTCACTCCTGAGAGATATCATGCAGAGCGAAGCAGAAATTTTTCCTGAGTAATATATCGAGGGGGAGAAACTGAACCGAGAGAAATAGAGAACATGAGAGAGAGAGAGAAAAAGAAGAGCAGCAAGAGAGGTTACAGGGTGGCCGCAAAACTTCATTTTCAATAAAACAGTTGAATTTTCGACCGAAGAAATATGACTTTTTAGGAAAATTGTTTATTTTTCAGCAAAATATTTTAATTTTTAACCAAATGGTTGAATTTTTATCCTACAAAGTACATTAGTACAAAGATGAATTTTGAACCAAATGGTCAAATTTTTGAATAATAAAATATTCAATTTCAAGCAAAAACAATTGCATTTTCAAGCAATAATTTGACTTATTTAGAAGAAAGTTGAATTAAAAAAAACTTGAATCTTCTATCCAAAAGGACGAATTTTCTGTCCAAATAGATAAATGTTCAACAAAAAAGATTTTAAAATTCCCCTAAATAAAGTTGAACTTTCAATCCTAAAAGTGGAATTGAAAAGCTACAAAGTACCAAGATGAATTTTTAACCAAATGGTCGAATTTTGGAACAAAAAATATTCAAGTTCAATAAAAACTAGTTGCATTTTCAACCAAATAATTGAATTTTTTGAAAGACAATTAAATTTTCTACAAAAAACAAAGATGAATCTTGGATTCAGAAGGACGAATTTCCTGTCCAAATAGGTGAATATATAACAAAAAAAAGATTAAAATTTAACCAAAAACGTTTGAACTGTCAATCCTAAAAGTTGAATTTTCAACAAAAAGATGAATTCTCAATAAAAAATATAATATTTGTTATTTCGACCAAACGAAAAAACAAATTTTTAAACAAAATACTTAAATTTTTAAGGAAAGAACTGAGTTTTCAACGAAATAATTAAATTTTCAACAAAATAGTAGAATTTTTAACCAAATAGTTAAATTTTCAACCTTCAAAGAAAAATTCTCAACCAACAAAGCAAATTTTCAACCAAGAAGATTAATTTTCAAATATAAAAGAATTTTCAAACAAATAGTTCATTTTCAACTAAAACAGATCAATTTTCAACCAAAAATGAAATTGTTGAATTTTCAATATAAAAAAATTCATTTTCGACAGAAAAGAAAAGAATTTTTAACAAAATAGTCAAGTTTTTAAACAAAGCGATGAATTTTCAACTAAAATGAGAAATTTCCAACCGAGAAAATAAATTTTTAACAAGGTAGTTCAACTTTCAACCAAAAAGACGAAGTTTCTGTAAATCATTTGAATTCTTGACCCGAAAATATTAGTTTTCTACCAACGAGAAGAAAAATGAATTTTTAACAAAGCAGTTTAATTTTAAAGCAAAAAAGACCAATTTACAACCGAAAAAACGAATTTTATATAAAACAGTTTAATTTTCTAACCAACAAATATTAATTTTTCAACTAAAAGGACGAATTTTTAAAAAATAAAGGGTTTTCAGTCCATAAAGAAAAAAAAGTTGATTTAAATTGTTAAA
Source organism: Andricus grossulariae (assembly GCA_011634705.1). NCBI lineage: Eukaryota > Metazoa > Arthropoda > Insecta > Hymenoptera > Cynipidae > Andricus > Andricus grossulariae. The sequence goes on along the minus strand of JAABKJ010000639.1, from coordinate 21,062 downwards.
CTTTGAAGCAAAAAGATTAATTTTCCGTAAAAGAGTTGAATTTTCAACACGAGAATATAAATTTAAAAAAAAAATTAATTTTTAACAAAAAAGTCGCATTTTGAGCTAAAAGAGAGTAAATTTCAACCAAAGAGATTAGTTTTGTACCAAGAAAGAAGAATTTTCATCGAAAAATAATCAAACAGCGAAAAATGGAAAAGTTAAATTTTCAGTTTAAAAAAACTAATTTTAAACATAATAGTTCAGTTTTCAAGCAAAAAGAAGAACCTTTGACCCAAAAAAATAAATTTTTAACAAAGTAGTTGCACTGTTATCCAAGTAATTGAATTTTAAATTACAAAAAAATAAATAAGTTAAATGTTCAGTTAAAAAAATAAATTTTCACCCAAAAAAAAACAAATTTGCAAACAAAGAGATGAATTTTCAACTAAAATTATGAATGTTGAAAAAAATATTTATTAACAATGTGATTCAAGCTTCTACCAAGTAAATAAATTTTCAACCAGAAAAGATGTATTCTCAACGTAGAATGTAATACATTATTTCCAACACCAAAATATGAATTTTCAACAAAAAAGTTAATTTTTACCAAAATAGTGGAATTTCACAAAAAATTTGAATTTGCAACCAAAAAGAATGATTTTATAACAAAATTGTGGAATTTTCAGCAAAATAATAAACGTTTAAACTAAAAATGTAATCGCCAGGAGGAAGCAACTAAAAAACAGGGAATTAGAAATAGACAAACAAGGCAAATTAATTACTAAAAAAAACTTAATTGTAAACTTTTACTGAAACTTCAAAACTTCCCACAAGACTTAATTTTTTAAATTCCCTAACTTTTTCCTGACCCATTTTTCATTTTCCCTGACAATTATTATTCAAAGCCCAGAATATTAATCTTGTAAAATTTTTGACGTAGATTCTTTTATGAACGAAATAAAACAATTTAAAATAAAATTTGTTTGAATGTATAGCAAATCCTTGACAGGTATCTAAACTGCCTCTTATGGAAATTTCCTGACTTTCCCTGAAAAGTAAAATACTCTGAACCTTCCCTGATTTTCCAAGTTTTGCCTGACCTATGGCCTTTATGGTGGCCCTTATTTTTCACTTTCCCAATTTCTGTGCTCTCATCCATCCGGTTTTGTTAGAATTCCAACAAAAAAAAACCTTCCAATTTGACCGGAATCGGTTAATATTTAGGAGTCACGCAAAGACCATAAAGTTTTCCATTGATTTAACATGGAAAAAAGTTATCTTTTTGAAATCTAATATTTAAATGGGATAATATGTTACAAATAATTTCACATTTCAGTATATTGTTCAGAATTCGTCAATGAATGAGAATCAATCATAAATTTTATGGGTGAATGGATTTAAACCACTCTTATGGATCCCCAAAGAAAACCCCGTAAGTGAAAAATGTGAATTTGATTTAATATTGCGGTTTATGAACGTTTTTTGAAAGTTTTTTGTTCATAGATAATCATTAATCGATCATTTAAGAATACCCAGTCATCTTTTAACTAACTTTCAATTGTTTAAATAATTTTTATTTGTTTGAACATTTGTTTTTTTCTCGGGTAAGTCGCGGAATGAACGCACTTCCTAGACGGAATTATTTGTAACACATCTCGTTTAAATATTAAATTAAAAAAAAAGCTGACTTTTTCCCATGTTAAATCAATGGGAAACTTCATGGCCTTTGCGCGACCCTTAAATATTAACCGATTTCGCTCAAATTTGGAGATTTTTTTGGGGGCATTCGAACCAAACTGGCAGGTGAGAACCGAGAAATTGTAAAAAAATTACACCAAGTATGAATAAGAACCACCCTAATAGCCACCCTGGAAAAGTGGCATCAGTTGGTAGAAAAAAAGATACGCGAGTGTCATTTGGTTGGGATAGGCCGTTAGGGGAAGATTGAACCGGCAATAAAATACTCGTCGAACCTGTCGAGCACGCAGTTTGAACAAGAGTTAAACGCAGTATAAGCACAGCTGGAAAATAAAGGGGTAGGTGGGACACGGGACAGTAAACGTGCGGGCATTTTAATTATTTCTCCTGACGGTCATAAAACGCGGCGGAAACTTCCCGTTAAGCCCCACTGCCAGGCAAGTACTATAGGGTGGTCCAGAAATGCATTAGAAATTTTTTTTCGATTTTTCATGCATATCGCCCCCAAATTTGTTCGAATCCAAAGAAAAATAAATAAGGTTTTTTGGATTCTCATCTCACTCAGAAGGTATTGGTTCTATGTAAAATTTGACTTAGTCGGTTTTCATCAAATCTCCACGTTTTGAGACCTCTGAGTCAGAAGAAACGATTTTTAGGAAGGTGTCTGTCTTCAGTCTGTCTGTAGTTTGGAGGCACGATAACTTTCGAAAAAATGATGAGATTGGATGGCTCACTTTTCTAAGGCCTGAAAGAAAAGAATAAGTTCGTTAGCCAGCTATTTTGCATAAAAATTCAAAAAGTTAGAGGATTTTCAAAATTGTTGAGACCATTGTTTTCAAGATTTGAAAATTCTATGTGCGGCTATTCGTAGTACACGGAAATTCGAACAATTTGTCCTTACGAATTTTTCAATAAAAAAAATTATCAGAGTTATACCATTTTCAAAATCCAAAACAACAAACGAAAATGAACATTTTAAGTTAAACAACGCACAATAAGAAAAAGAGCCAAAACAAAAAAACATTGCTTTTTCAAAGCCCTACAAGATTATCATATAAACTTTTTGAATTTTCTTGATAAATGGAAAATTCAAATTTTGATCGCACAAAAAATAATACAAAATAAAAAATTCAATTTTTCCGTCAAACCATACAACATATGAAAAAAGATGAAGAAGAAATTGCGCGCCCAAAAAAGACCTACAAATTCGCTATTAATCACTTTTTAATTTGACACGTAGTTTTTTGTTTTATTCCTAAAAAACAACATTAAAAATAAAAAAATGAAATTTTTGGACAAACGACACAAGTTACGAAAAAAAAATAAACGAAAGTTGTTCACTTAAAAAAGAGCTACAAATTTGTTATAAATCATTTTTTGATAAGACGCGTAGTTTTTGTTTTTAACTTGAAAAATTACATCACAAATAAACAAACTAAATTTTTCGATAAAAAGACACAAGGTACAATGAAATGTTTAATAAAGAAATTGTTTTTAAATTAGATCTGAAAATTTGATTTCAACCTTTTGTCTCACGAGACACGTGATGAGAATGTGTTCGTTAAAGGCGAAAGAGCTTTAACAAAAGAGAATTCACAATCGCCGACTGCAGAGCGCGATGAGAATTTTTTAAATCCAACTCTAGTTGAAAAATTTAGAAGCAGGACTGCAAAGAAAGACGTACAAAATAATGATTGAAAGCAGTGTGAACTGTGCGCAGATTTAAATTTGCAGTATAATGCATTATTTTTAAAAAATTTAATTTTATAACCTTTTCAATAATTAAGGTTTCGTATGTGTATTTTTATAACCCTGATACAAAATCTTTCAAAATATATGATTGCCACATGAGTTGACCACCCTGTGGGTTATAATTGCCACGTGATCACGTGTTGCTTTGTGAATTTAAGGTTAATGTTTGTTCCGCATGTGCAGTGCTCATAATGTATTTTTTTATAATTAAAAAATGAATCTCAATAATCTTATAATTCCGTTTTCATTTATTTTCTACGGTATTTTTGTGAATTTTGGTATATTGCCGAATAGAATGACATACCCTACAAGTTGTTGGAGAAAGGAATATTTAATATATGAAACGTGCATGAATGAACCAATATTTAAATAAAAAAGCTTTCTGATCCCTTGGAATGCTACTTCTAGACAAATTTAGTGTTTATTCTACTCATTACTTAAAATAATGATCTAAATGATTGACCATGCGGAAAAGTCTTTGCTTCATTATAACATGTTTATTGATAGATCATGTTTATTAACATAAAAATGTTAATTGAAAATTTGTTGTTAACAGTTACTTATAAATACCGCTTTTATTAATTTTTACCGCATTTCTGAATTTGTAAAAAATCTTAATCTTTAATCGGCTCTCCTGAAAAATTTGCTAAAAGTGACTTAGAGCTGTATATGGGCAGAAGAAACCTGGAGTGGTATACGGATAGAACCAGAACTGGGGCACATATGTGAAATTTTTTTTTCATTTCTTTCTTTTTTTTAATACAAATTGTTTCTTATACTGAAAATATTACTTTCTACTGATGATTAGATGTTTACGTAAGTTGTTTAAATTTATTATTGTGTTTAGCAACTTTCTCTTAAAATAGTTAAAAAGTCGCGGTTTTTCCGATTTTTTCAACTTTTTTTCAATTTTTCAGTTAGAACGAAGCAATAATAAATTTAGTTTAACTGAAATAATGGTCTAAAATATTTATTATTATTGATAACAATATTCTCTTAGAATAATGCCAGAAGTCGTGCAAGAAAGTTGCAGTTTTTTCTTATATTTTTCACTTTTTCTCCACTTTTTGATTAAAGTGAGGTAATAATTAATTCAAGTAACCAAATATAATTTTTAAGCAATTTATTATTATTTTCAATAATATTCTCTTCGTGTAATTAAAAATTTTGAATCCTCAAAATGTAAATACATATTCCGAAAAATCGCTTATAATTCCACCATAAACATTCCAAATGAATCACTCTTTAATTGTGAATTTTGGAAATTGAAAACTTTTAAATTGCAAATGGTTGAAGATAAAGAAGTTTGAATTATGAATCTTCAAAATTGAACTATTCCAAATAAATGTTTGAAATTAAATATTGTAAATGTTTAAAATCGCATAATATTTCATTTTTTAAATTTACTACGAAACATTATACAAGTTTGAAGTTTTACCCTTAAAATTATGTAATTTTAATTATTCAAATTCGAAATTCCTTTCATTTGGTAGATTTAGAATTGTAAACTTAACTTTTGATCTTCAAAATCATCAAATTTTAAGCATTTTTATTTAAACATCTTTAGAATTGAAGAGTTTTAAATTTCGACTCTTCGAAATTGTAGAAGATTAAATCGTAAATCTTTAAAATTGAACAGTTTTTAATTTTTAAAATAAACAATTATGCAAGTGTCAAATTATACAATCAAAAATTCTGTAGTTTTGATGATTTTTATCCCAAATTTCTACAATCTGGAAAATTTGGAATTGAAAACTTGACTTTCCATTTTCAAAATCTCATATTTTCATATTTTTATATATGCATCTTTAAAACTAAATAGTTTTCAATTGCAAATCTTCATTATTGAAATTTTCATTACTTTAAACTATAAACATTCTACATTAAAAGTTGACGAATTTTCAATTGCAAAAAAGCTTCAAAATGGATCATTGTCGAAATTGGAAGACAGCAGAAAAACTTAGAATTCCAAAATATCTTTTTGAACGTCTTATTGCGATATAAAATACAAAATTAATTTATTAATTTAATACTTTCCTTCTAATTTTCTAATTAGCCGATCCAAATTTAAAATGAATTCGTATACAAGCCGACGTAGCTATTTTAATATTCATTTTAATTTATCATTATTAAATAAATTTTATAGTACTTCGAATTGTACCATATATTTTAATTTTATAATTAGGCAATTAAATTAATAAATATGTATTAGAAGCGTTTAACGCGCTATTTTTTTAGTAGTAAAATAATTTGTACAGAAGGATAGGGCAAAGTAAAAATTTTTTATTTTTTAAATCTATTTTTGGGGTTTGTGGAAAAGTTGAGGTATCCTATTAGGATAACGTATAATTAAAAAAATAGACATCAATCTTCGCCACTCCGGAGGGGTTGAAAGTTTTTATAGTTTGGAAAACTAAAAACTTTCCGTGAAGTTTAAAAATATTGAAAACTTATTTTAGTTTTCAAATATTAAAATTATTGTATGGGTCCTCTTCGAATGGATAAAAACACAACACTATTTTTTTTAGTAAAAAATTTTTGCAAATGAATCAATAGAAAATAGTCCAAAGATGCAAAATGAGCATTATTAAATGTTGTACTTTTGTTTGTAATTAGAAAAGGAAAAATAAGTTTTTCTGAATAAAAAGAGAAAAGATTATGTAGAAGACATTTTTTTTAATTTGAAGTGGGCGTTCTATTAACCAAATCTAAAAAATGTAATTATTTTTGTTGATATATTTAAAAAAATACTAACTTTAACAAATTATTTTCTCTGAAATATAATTTTATATTATTATTTGGTATCGAAAATTTGTCATAAAGAAAATTCACAATTATTTTTGCATCAATAGAAACAAATTTGTTAGCTTTAGAAATATAAAAACTTTAATCTCTTTGTGGTGGCTAAAAAAGAGGGTTAAGGGATATCAAAAATATATTCTGATATCTGAAAACAAGGGGATAAGTATTATCAGCTTATCTTTAAAATTATATAAATATCATTTTCCTAAGATGCTTCAGAAAATTTTAAATGATTTTTGAAGAATTCAGACTTTCGAAATCGGATCTAGAAAATAATAAAGAAAATATTTTTATTCCACAGTTTTTTATAAAATATTAAAAATATTTTATTGCTCATTTAAAACTTTCCTAGGAATCTAAAAAAACTATTTTCATTCTTTTGCAGACTTTGAAAATTCTTAAACAGCTTCGTTTTTTGAAATCTTCCAAAATTTGCATTACAAAAAAAAAATTGAAAATCTTTACATGTTTAAAATTATTTTTGAATCGTTTTTAAACTTCTGAATATCTCTTAAACTTACTCGAATATTTTCTGAAATGTTGTAATCTTGCAAAATTGCAAAACTTTGATTTAAAATCTTCTATGTTCTTTTTCGAAATGTCAGGAAATCTTCTGAAAACTTTTCAAATTTTCCCAGGAATCTTAAGACATTTTTTTTTTCTCTTGAAACCTTTCAAAATCCAAAAAAAGCTTCTATTTCGAAATCTTCCAAAATCTACATTTATTTGACTTTACAATTTTTAAAATTTTCCCCCATTTTAATTTATTTTCAATTTTTTTTCAAATTTTAATCCTGCTAAATATATTTTGAAATAATTTGCAATTCTCCTGAAATTTAAAGAAAAATTATGCAAAATTGACTCAAACTCTTCCGGATTCTTATTCAAGAGTTTTGGAAATCTTTTGAAATGTTTTTACTCTCTTGAAATCTTTAAAAATTCTTTTTTCAAAATCTTCAAAAATCTATATTTTGTTAAAATTGTTTTGAAATTCTCAAGACTTGAATTATATTTTGATTCTTCTCAAAACTTCTAAATAGGTTTTAAAAAAATTCATTTTTCCTAAATAAATTTAAAATCCTGCAAAATTGAAAAAATTGTCTTAAATTCTTTCAGATTCTTTTTCGACATATTTTGAAGTCTTTAAAACTTCAAATTAATCTTTTAAAATACCTGAAACCTAAAGCCACGAAAAGTCATATTCTGGCAGTCCCGAAACCAATCAGGTTTTTGATAAACATTTTTACAAGTTCTCGTGACTACAACTTTTTTAGAAAAGGATAAGAATTGAACTGTTGGATGCAACAACATCCTACTTGCATTTTCAGAAGTCACGTATCCTTTATTTGTTCAAACAAGTTTTGAATTTGAATTTTAAAAGTACATATTTTGAAAAAATTTTGTCTTTCTTGACTTCAACACGCCGTAATTCAGCCACTTCTTAGAATCATTTGATGAAATTTACAGGAAATATTCTTTATAATGTTCTACGATTGGTAGAATAAGTAAATATTGACCATTTTTCTTTAAAAAAAGTTCTGAACTTTTGCCTGAGACATTTCTTAAATCATACATTCATATCTTCAAGCTCATGGGAAGATGAGCGAATTTTGAGGAACAAAAAACTTCTAGTAGAAAGGTTGCTCAGAAAATATAGATATACTTTCTAAGGAAAGAATGATAAAAAAATCATCATTAAGACTTTATGAATGTTTTATATCGGCCACGCGGCAGGTTTACACAACAACGTACCTGCCCATTTCTAGCAGCTTATTCTGCAATTTCTGGTGCAACACGGCCTTACACAACTTCGGCAGTCCCATAGAGTCCTGACCTGGCCCCCAGTGACTTCTGGCTGTTTCTTCAACTGAAGTATCTTCTAAAAGGAAAACGATTTCAAAACGTAGAGGGAATAAAACGGAATGCGACGAAGCAGCTGTTAGCTATTCCGAAAGGAGACTTTAAGGAGTGCTTCCAAAAGTGGGAGGATCGCTAGAAGAAGGTTGTGGCTTCCAAATGAGAGTACTTCAAAGGTGATATCATCGTCATTGACCAAAATTAACTCTCCTGGTGCACCACGAGGTCGAATACTTTCCGGACAGACCTAGTGCTTTTAAAATAAAAATTCGGAACTTGTTTGAAAATTCTCCAGGGACTAGGAGGTGAATAGAAAATAAAACCCTCTTTTTCGAAATACGTGATTAACAATTAACTGCCTTTACGCACACTAAAATTTGAAAGGTGGGCACTATACGGTTAAGAGGATATACGCGAATGGGCGGCGGGTCGAGAGTATTATGAAATATTCTCGAGGGGGTAACTCGGGCGGTCCATTTCGCCAACGTTGGTGGGATGATGGCCTCCTGATAGAGGAAACATGTTACAGCTCACCACCGCGCATACAAAGTATCCCCTTTTCGCCTGATATATACTGCAGTGGCACTGTGGGGCTGATTCGCAAGTCCAGAAAACCCGAAAAATCAGAAGTACCCGACCAAGAAAGCCGACCTACCCTCTCACAGAGATTTAACGTTTCACGTTCTCCATTTCACGAAATTCCACGTACCACCGAGCACCTCTGTCACGTCATCCGATTATAATCAGCCCTCTCAGAGCAAGCGAGGCGGTAATCACCAGAAATTAACTCCTACTCGAATTAACAAGGTTCGATTAATTAAATTTGGTTTGTATTTTTTTGCATGGATCCTTATACTTATTATAGTAATACCACCTGTTTTTCGTTATACTCAGAAAAAACATTTTTGATTATCTTCGAATTTCCGACCAAAAATGATAAACTTTTTATTAAAGAGACGAATTTTCAATGAAAGAGTTAGTTTTTAAAAAGAAAGGTGGTTTTATAACCAATTTCAACAAAAGCAGAGCTCGGAACTGTTCAAGCTTCAAAAAATAGTAAAATAGGAACCATGCATCTATAAAAAAAGTAACCGAAAAGTAACAATAATGTGGCAAAAAATTAAGCAAAAAGAAATATTTTTTGCCAAAAAAAGACGGATTTTCAACTAAAATGATGAATCTTCAACAAACAAAAATATAGTTTTAACAAAAATTATTCAATTTTCAACCGAATTTCAACCAAAGCAGGTAAATTCTCATCGGAAAATATGATACATAGTTCGATATTTTAACAAAAAAAGATTTAAATTTTTAATTGAAAACTAGAAATTGTAGCTAAATTGCAATTTTTATCATAGTTCATAATAATTCAATTGATAGCCCTTTTTATACATTTTATATACGAACTAATTATTATTTCATTGTTATTCTCTGATTTTCCCGGCTCTAAGGTGCAGAATTTATTGGAAAATTTAGAATTTTGAACAAGTTCCCTAAAAATTCCATTGGTCAAAAGTAACTTTTAGAGTGAAAGTTTCCGATTGAAACTTTCAACGGCACATTGCTAATGAAACCTGTTAGAAGAGTGAACTTATACGCGTTTTTAAATAATAGGATTAATGAATTATTTCAATTCGTCATTCCGGGCCAAAAATGTCTCCAAAAGTAACCTTCTCATAAAATAAGTAACTTTTTAGTAACCGCGGATCAAAACAAGTAACTAAATTACTAAAATGTACCCCGTTCCGAGCCCGAGCCCGAGCCGAAACACATATAATTTTTGACCAAATAGTTGAATTTTCAAACTATAAGGATGAATTTTCAACCAAATGATCAAATTTTCTAACAAAAAAAACTGTTACAAAAAATAGTTGAATTTTAAAACGAAATAATTGAATCCTCAAGCCAAAAAGGCCAAAATTTTAAGACAGTTGAATTTTCAAGTAGGTAAAAAAGATAAATTTGTAACCCAGAACTTTTTTACCAAAGAAGATACATTTTCAATCCAAAAGGACGATTTTTTAACAAAACAGTTAAATTTGCCATCTAGAAATATAACTTTTTAATAAAATAGTTGAATTTTTAACCAAATAGAGGAATTGAAAAAAAAATTAATCATAAACCTAATAGTTGTATTTTCAACTATAGAATTAAACTTTGAACCATAGAGACGAATTTTTAACAAAATAGTGGAATCTTCAACCTACAAAGATTCATTCTGAATCAAATAGGGCAATTTTCTAATAAAAATGAGACATTTAATAACAACAATTTTTTACAATGGAGTTTAACTTTCACTTAAGTAGTTGAGTTATTAATAACAAATATGAATTCTCAACCAAAAACGTCATAAACGATATTTCAACCAAAAAAGATTTAGATTTTAATTGAAAAACAATCAAATTCGACAGCAAAATGTGAATTCAAAACAAAGAATGTAATAGTTGATATTTCAGAAAAAAAAGTAATTTGAGATAAAAAAACAACTAAATTCAACCAAAAATCTAAGTATCAAACTCCTTAACCAAAACTGATTCATTTTTAACAAAGAAGTTGAATTTTTAACTAAAAAACATCAAATTCCTACCAAAAGAAATAAATTTTCAAACGAAAAAGACGAAATTTCAACAAAGGTGTTGAATTTTTAACCAAGAAAGATTTTTCAGTAAAGAGAGAAGACCAATGTCAACTAAATCGTTCGATTTTCAAGCCAAGAACGCGAATTTTCTACAAAGCAGTTGAATTTTCTGCCAACGAATATGAATTTTCAACCAAAAAGTTAATTTTCGACTTAATGGTTGAATTTTATATTAATATGACTATAATTTTTCAACTAAAAAGACGATTTTTCGATAAAATACTTGGATTTTCAAACCAAACTAACAAAATTTCGACAAAACAGTTGAATTTCCAACCAAAAATTTAATTTTCATCCAAAACGTTAATTTTTCAACGAAAAACTTTCAATTTTCAATAGATAATGGAACAGCTAAATTTTCAATTCAAGAAATGAATTTTCAACAAAATAGCTACTTTTCCAACAAAAGAGATGAATCTTCAACTAATAAAATTAATCTTCAACCAAGAAGATTAATTTCTTACAAAATAAAGACGAATTTTCAGTATAATACATTAACTTTCAATCAAATAGATGAATTTTTGACTCAAAAAGAGACGCTTGCAACCAAACATGGAATGGTTAAATTTTCAGTTACAAAAATTAACTTTAAAGAAAATTAACAAATTTTCAACAACAACAAAAAATTAATTTGAAGAGAGTAGTTCAACTTTCAACCAAATAGTTGAATTTTTAACGAAAAACAATCAATGACCAATAAAAAGTGGAATAGCTGAATTTTCAGTTCAAGAAAATAATTTTCAACAAAATAGCTCATTGTTCAACCAAACAGATGAATCTTCACCTGATAGAATAATTTTTGAACAAAATGATTCAACTTTCAACCAAGTAGTTTAATTTTAATCCAAAAAGATTAGTTTTCTACGAAAAAGACGAATTTTCTACATAATACATGAATTTTCAATCGAATAGTTCAATTTTTGACTGAAAAAAAAGGTTACAACCAAAAATGGAACCTTCAAAATTTCAGTTAGGGTAAGAGCGCCAATTCTCGGCACACTAGCCCTATTACTGGCATGCCAAAAACCGAAGTGAATTTTTTTTTATTTTGGATACATACTTCATTGCACTGAATAATTAATACATGCATTATATGTAAAAATTATGGTGAAATAAGATTATGAGGCAAAACATGCTAAAAAATGTATTATCTATGCAAACAGAGAAGGGTGCCAAGAATTGGGGCTCTTACCCCTGAAAAAATAATTTTCAAGAAAATAAACGAATTAAACAAAATGCTTAAATCTTCAACCAGTAAAACTAATTTTAACCGAGTAGCTAAACTTTCAACCAAGTAGTTAAATTTTCAATAAAAAAAAGATGAATTCTGGATGAAAAATTTAATTGTTGAATTTTCAACTAAACACAATCGATTTTTACCCAAAAATGGAATAGTTTAATTTTAAGATAAGATAATTAATTTTTACCCAAAAATTGACTTTTCAACGAAATAGTTGAATCTTTAAACAATAAAATAAATTTCTAATGAAAAATTAAATCTTTAACCAAATAGTTGAATTTTATACAAAAATAATTTAAGTTTTAAACAAAAAATACCAATTGCAACAAAATAGTTGAATCCTTAACCAAATCAGATTAATTTTTAACCAAACAGTTGAATTTTCACTGAAGAAAGATAACATTTCTACCAAAAAAGATGACTTTTCAAACCATAAAGAAGAAATTTTTAACCAAATAGTTGAGTTTTCAACTCAAAAGTTCAACCAACTAATTGAATTTTAAACAAAAAATATTAATTCTCAACGAAAAATGTAAAAGTTAAATTTTCAGATGAGATAATTAATTTTTATATCCCAAAAAATCAATTTTCAACGAAATAGTTTAATCTTCAAACGATAAAATGAATTTCTGACAAATGAGTTGATTTTCAAAGAAAGGGTAGAATTTCTAACCAGAAGAGACGAATTCTCAACCAAAAATATAATAGAAGACTTCTCAAATTAGAAAAATTAACTTAACATCAAAAATAGTTGCATTTTCTTATTCTGTTTTATGACTTCAGTTAACAATTAATTAAATAGTAAGAAAAAGGGGAAAAGGAAAAGTTTCTTTAAAACAGAGGGGGAAAAAAGAGAAATTCTTTAAAAAGGGGGAAAAGAGAGAATATCAGAAAAATTAATCAAGTTTGTTCCTAGAGCACGTTCTCCTAATTTTTATAATCAAAAAGATATTAATATATTTTTCAAGAACTTGGTTAATTTGCTAGTTATGTAATCGAAGTAAAATTAAATCGCACAGTGAAGGATAGAAGGTAAATTTTTTCGCAGCTTTTTTTGTATGATTTTCCTTGTGACAATAAAACGTCTTTCTTCGAAGGGAATTATTGAAAATTGAATAGCGGAAATAGTACAAGTAAGCAATTCTTGTTTCGCCTGAACGAATAATTGCGATCCACATGTCAGCGACAGGTATACAGTTATCGAGCACAGCATGAGTTCCTGTACGCGCAGCTAAGCAAAAATATTATTTCCTTCGATTCCATAAAATTGATCATGAGGCCGCTTCGTGCAGCAAAAATGACCTATCAGCAAGTAATCGTTTGCAGGAACATAGAAGTAACAATAACCCTTAATAACAAGAAATTCACCCTTAATAACAACAAACTCGCCCTTAGGAAACCCTAAGGATATTTTCTTGAAAGCAACACACCCCCATATACCCTTCCAGTCATGCAGAGTTCATCAAAGAGAATACTAATCCCTCAAAAAGCTCATTACCAACTTCAATTATACTTTTCTCACCACAGACAAAAACTGGATCATATTCCTCAGGGTACGTTTTAAAATATGCATAGTAGAGTGTTCCAAAAAAGAATTTTAAGTGTCAAAACGTTCTTTGATTTTGGCTCCGAAAAAATCGGTTTTTAAAGCTCTTAAACAATTGTAGACTAACAAAAATAGCGCGCTATGGGCTTATTATACGTTTTTTGCTTTGATTGACTAATTATCAAATTAAAATATATGCTTTTATTTAATATACTATATAAAATTTAATTATTGATCATAAATTAAAATAAATATTAAAGTAGATACGTCGGCTTTCATACAAGTTTAATTAATTTTAATTTTAATCGCCCTTCAATAATCCGTAACTTTCATTTAAATATAAGATTGTATCCCAGCAGGAATTAGCTGCAATGAAAATTATTAGTAATTTAATGTGGGATTTTTTATCGGTGATCTTCTTTGAAGAGGTTTACAATTGAAAATTCACTAGTTTTAAATTGAACATCTTTTTGAAGTAGGTCTATCTTGAAGATTTGCAATTGAAAATCCTTCAATTTTTAATGTGTATAATTTGAAGCGATATTCTTTTGAATTTTTTTTTAACAGTTTGATTTTGAATAATTACAATTGTGAACGCTTTTACTAGCAAAATGTGTAAATAAAGAATCTTCAATTTTGATGATTTTGAAGATCCAAAGTCAAGTTTCCGATTTTAAATCTTCCACATTGCAGAAATCTCGAATTTAATTCACAAAAATTACAGAATTATTTATGGTAAAACTTAAATTTTGCACATTTTTTAATTGTGAATTATCAAAATTAAATACTCTGCAATGTTAACAATTTACAATTCAAAGTTCTACAATTTAAAAGTTACAGCTGAAAGCTGTTCTATTTTAAAGACATGGCAATAAAAAAGTATCAATTTTGATGATTTCGAATAGCAAAAATCAAGGTTTTAAGTCATAATCTCCCAAATTGAACAAATTGGTAATGTAAATTATTAAAATTACGGAAATTAAAAATGTAAAGTTCTGCAAGTTTGCAAAGTCAAAATTCAAAATTCTTGTATTTTTTAAATATAGAACAACAAACTATTTACTATCCAAGATTTATATTTTATGGGTATGTAACTTGGAGTGCTTTTTTAAATAGTTTAATTGCGAAGTTTCACCATTGATATTCTTCACTTTGTACGATTTGCAATTTAAAATTGATCAATTTTGAAATTTTACAATATAAAACTCGTTAATTTAAAGATATGCAAATAAAAGTTCTTAAATTTTCATGATTCTGGAAATCAAACGTCAAGTTTTTCATTCTAAATTTTTCACATTGAAGAAATTCCGAATGTAATTCATCAAAATAACAGAATTTTTCATTGTGAAACCTAAAATTTTCATAATTTTTAGTTGTAAATTGTGAAGATTAGGAACTCTTCAATTTTAAAGATTTACAGCTTAAAGTTCTGCAATGTAGAAGCATTACAATAGAAAATTCTTGAATTTTTAAAATACAGAATTACAAATTATTCACTTGTCAACATTTATATTCTAAGGGACATGCTTTTTTAATAGTTCAATTTTGAAGATTTACGATTTAAACTTCTTCAATGTTCACGATTTGCAATTTAAAATTTGTCAATTAAGAAGTTTTTTAATTTAAAACTCTTTAATGACCAAATAGATGAATTTTCAACCAAAAAAATTAATTTTCCACCAAGAAAATAAATGCTCTGCGAAAAAGACGAATTCTCATAAAATAGATTAATTTCCAACATAATTGTTGACTTTTGAAGCCAAAAAGAACTATCTACAAAACAGTTAAATCTTCAACGCGAAAATATGATTTTTCAGCAAAAAAGTTAATTTTCATGAAAGTAGTTTAAATTATAACCCAATAGTTGAGTCTTCAACCAAAATATCAAGTTTCAACAAAAAAGTTAATGTTCAACTTAATAGTTTACTTTTCTACCAAAATGTTCAATTCAACCAAAAAGACGAATTTTCAACAAAATAAATTAATTTTCCAACAAATAGTTGAATTTTCAAATAGAAAAGCTCAATTTATAAATTAAAAATAACAATTTATTACCAAATATGGAATAGTCACGTTTCAGTTTAAAAAAATTACTTTTCCATTTAAGAAGAAGCGAATTTCCAACAAAATAGTTTAATTTTCAACCAAAGTGATGAATTGTTAACCAAAATGATAAATTAGAAAAAATCAACAAAAGAGTTTAACATTCAACCCAAAAGATTATTTCTAACGAAGAAGATTAATTTTCTAAGAATGGAATAGTAAAATTTTCAACGAAAGAGATGAATCTTTAACCAAAAATAATGAATTTTTAACAAGTAGTTCAAACTTTCAACCAAGTAGTTAAATTTTTCACAAAAAGATTACTTTTTAACCAAACAGTCGAATTTTTAACCAAGCGAGGTGGATTCCGATCAAAAAATATAATAGCAGTCTTTTCAAAGAAAAATAGATGGATTTTCTTAAAGTGAAAAAAACGAGAAAAATCGTAGGTTTCTTGAAAATAGAGGAAAAAAGAAGAATTCTTTTAAAAATGGGATAAGTGGAGAATAGGAAAAAGATTGCAAAGTCTGAAATATGAAAGTGATTATAAAACTTATTAAGTAATTATTGAACCCTTGGATGGCCAGTTATCGCAAAATTTGAAAACTTTTTTTAATTTATCATCAGGAAACGTAGTAAATGTTATCTAAGTTCATAAAGTTACTCCCACAGACTCCCACTAAATTGGTAACGTAGTTTATGGACAGCCTCAGATCGAAACGATGTGCTATATTCTAAAACAGAAAATCAGGATGACATAATTTAATGAAGGTTTAAGACCTCTTGTCTTTTTCAATGAAAAGTCTTACTCGATTTTAATGAACGACAGCACATTGCTGTCATTTACCTTGGAAAAAGGCCATCGCAAAAGCAAAGAAATCTCTAAGAGCTCAGAGGGAGTCAGGTAAAATGAAACAATATTCTTTGTTATGGGACATTTCTCAATTAATGACGTGAATACATTGCCACTGAGAAATTATTTTCAACCATGAAGACAAGACCGCATTCAGGGTACTCGCCTTTCTCTAAGCTGTAAATAAATAGGTCTTATAATCGATTCCGAGTGAACGGTTCTTTTCTCTTCTTAATTTTTTTATTTTAATAAAGGCTGCCAACCGGGATAAAAGATTTCAATTTCTTTTAATGAGCTTGGAAAATTTATTTGTCGGTATATAATCCTTAATCAGGCATTATAGGGTTACTTTTTCTATCTTTCATAAAATATCTAACATTTATTTAATTTATTATTCCCGTTTTTTTTTTAAATCTTTCTTAGTTAATAAAATCTACATTTCTTTTTTTTATTGGAGAATAGAGCGATTAGTACAGAACTTACTATTGTACATTTTTAGAAAATTAATAAAAACAAATGAAAGTTAAAATAAATTACACTTTTTTTTTAACTAATTCAGATTGTCTACCAGACGGATGCTTTTTAAGTTCCGGCCATTTTCCGATTTCCTCCTGATCAATTTTTTATTTTCCCAGTCTAGTAACCTCTTTTTGAAATTCTCGTGTCCTAACTCTGAACTTTAATTCTTTCGGTTCCCTATTTCATGTCAGATTTAATGTTTTTTCGAAAATATTCCCTTTTCGAAATCAGAATCATAATTCTTTTCAAAAAACCCCCGTTCCAAGCCAAAATTGTAATTCTTTTGGAAAATTCACTGTTCCCGGTCAGAATAATAATTTTTTGTATTTTCTTATCTAATTCAGCATTACATTTAATTTCTTCGAAAAATTTCCTGTTCCAACACCAAATTTTTTGTTTTTTCGCAAAAATTCACTGTTTTAAGTCAGAATAATACTTCACTTTACTTCTTTATTATATCCAGGCATAACTCAGAAGTATAGTTCTTTCGGAAAATCCCCCGAACAAATTCAAAGTTATGATTCTTTTCAAAGTTTCCTGTTTAAAGTCAGAACTATAATAATTCTTTTGGAGAATTTTCTGTTTCATTTCAGAATTATGGTTCTTCTCGAAAATTCCCCGTTCCAAATCAGAATCATATCGCTTTTCAAGAATGCATCGTTCCAAGTCGAAATTGTAACTCATTTTTGACATTCACTGTTCCAAACAAGACTATAATTCTGCTCGAAAATTTTCTCTTCCAATACAGAATTATACCTCTGTTTGAAAATTCCTTCTTTCAGTTATAAATTATTCGGAAAATTCCCTGAACAAATTCAACATTATTATTCTTTTCAAAAATTCCCTGTTTAAAGTCAGAACTATCTCATAATTTTAATTTTTTTTTTTTAATTTTCTGTTCCACGTCAGAATTATAAATATTTCCGAAAATTTTCTGTTCCAAAACAGAATCATAATTCTTGTAGAAAATTCCCTTTTCAAATTCAGTTACATATATCGCATAATTTTAATTCTTTTGCAAAAATTCCCTGCTCCAAGTCACAATTATAATTCTTCTCAAAAATTTTCACTTCCAAGTCGGAATTATAATTCTTGTGGTAAATTACTTGTTCCAAAACTGAATTAACATGTTTCTCGAAAGTTCACTGTTTTCAGTCAAAATAATACTTTATTATACGTCTTTTAAATTCAGGTATAACTCGGAATTATAATTATTTTCGAAAATTTCCTGTTTAAAGTAGGAACTACAATAATTCATTTAGAAAATTCCTTTTTAAAATTCATAATCTTAGAATTTTAATTCTTTTGGAGAATTCCCTGTTCCATGTCAGAATTTTATTATAGTTGTATTCGAAAATTCCCTGTTCCAAGTCAGAATCATAATTCGTTTCAAGAATTCCTCGTCCCAAGTCAAAATTGTAACTCATTTGGGAAATTCACTGTTCCAAGTCAGAACTATAATTCTTCTCGAAAATGTTCTCTTACAAGTCCGAATTATAACTTATTTGGAAAATTCCTTGTTCCAGTTCTAGATTATAATTTGTTTCAAAAATTCTCTGATCCAATTCAGAATTGCACATATTTGCGTCAGAAAATTCCCTGAACAATTTCAAAATTATTATTCTCTTTGAAAATTCCCTGTTTAAAGTCAAAACTATCTCATAATTTTATTTTTTCTTAAATTCCCTGTTCCACGTCATAATTATACATATTTTCGAAAATTTTCTGTTCCAGAAAAGAATCATAATTCTTGTAGAAAATTCCCTTTTCAAATTCAGTTACACGTATCTCAAAATTTTTTAATTATTTTGCAACAATTCCCTGTTCCAAGCCAGAATTATAATTCTCTAAAATTTCCACTTCCAAGTCGGAATTATAATTATTGTGGTAAATTCCTTGTTCCAGAACTGAATTACCATTTTTCTCGATAATTCACTGTTCTCAGTCAGAATAATACTTTATTCTACATCTTTTAAATCCAGGTATAACTCAGAATTATAATTCTTTTCAAAAATTTCCTGAGCTAACTTAGAATTATTATTCTTGCCAAAAATTGCCTGTTTAAAATGAGAACTATAATAATTCATTTAGAAAATTCCTTTTTAAAATTCATAATCTTAGAATTTTAATTCTTTTGGAAAATTTCCTGTTCCATGTCAGAATTATAGTTCTTTTTGAAAATTCCCCGTTCCAAATCAGAATCATTCTTTTCAAGAATTCCTCATTCCAAGTCAAAATTGTAACTCATTTGGGAAATTCACTGTTCCAAGTCAGAATTATAATTCTTCTCGAAAATGTTCTCTCACAATTCCGAATTATAACTTATTTGGAAAATTCCTTGTTCCAGTTCTAGATTATAATTTTGTTCGAAAATTCTCTGATACAATTCAGAATTACACATATTTGTTTCGAAAGATTCCCTGAACAATTTCAAAACTATTATTCTTTTCCAAAATTCACTGTTTACAGTCAGAACTATCTCATAATTTTAATTATTTTTTTTTTAATTCTCTGTTCCACGTCAGAATTATAGATATTTCCGAAAAATTTTTGTTCCAAAACAGAATCATAATTCTTGTAGAAAATTCTCTTTTCAAATTCAGTTACAGATATCTCGTAGTTTCAATTCTTTCGCAAAAATTCTCTGTTCCAAGCTAGAATTATAATTCTTCTCAAAGATTTTCACTTCCAAGTCGGAATTATAATTCTTGTGGTAAATTCTTTGTTCCAGAACTGAATTACCATTTCTCTCGAAAATCCACTGTTCTCAGTCAGAATAATACTTTAAATCAATTGAAATCTTTTTCGGATGAAAATTCAACTATTTTTTTGAATATTTGTCTTTTTGCTTTGAAAATTCATCTGCTTTAGTAGAAATTTCATCTTTTTTGGGTAAGAATGCAACTGTTTGATTGAAGATTCAATAATTTTGTTAAAAAGTCATCCTTTTTCATTGACAATTTATTTGTTTTGTCGAAAATTCGTCTTTTTGGTTTGAAAATTCAAGTTTCTCCGTAAAAAATGTAATTCTCATTTAAAACTCATAATTTAATGTTGAAAAGTCAAACTTAAATCTTTTTTTAGATAAAAATTCAAATATTTCATTTTATACTTGTCTTTTTGATATAAAAATACATTTGTTTAAGTAAAAATTTGATCTTATTTTGGATAAAAATGCAACTGTTTGTTTGAAAATTAATCTTCTTTGCTTGAGGAGTCATCTATTTTGTTTTAAAAAACCACATTGTTAAGAAATCATTTTTTTGTTGAAGATTCATATTTTTAGTTGAAAATTCATCTCTTTTGTCAAATTTTGGCTATTTTGTTGAAAATTGATCTTTTTTCATGGAAAATTCAATTGCGTGGGTAAAAGTTGAACTACTTTGTTAAAAATGTATCTTTTCGGTTGAAGATTCACGTATTTGGTTGAAAATTTGAATATTATATTGAAAATTAATTTTTTTGCTGAAAATTCCTATTTTCTGGTTGAAAATTCGTCTTTTTGGTTTTAAAATTCTTTTTCTTTTTTGTTTTGATGAATTTTCATCCTTCTGGATTGCAATATCAACCATAACCTTTTTTGTTACGAATTTTTGTTTAAGGTAGAAAATTCAATTATTTAGTGGAAAATTTAATTTGTTTTGTAAAAAACTTATTTTTATTGCAAAAATGTGAAGTCCTTTTTTGAAGCCTGTCACTTGTCAATTTAAAATCATTATTTGTCAGAAAAACCTGAGTAGTTAGAAAATTGAAACGTTTGAAATTTAATTATGTACAATTTAAAAATTTAAAAAGCTAGTATAATTTTAAAATAAAAGCCTTCGGAATGAAATATCATACAAAATATATACCAAACTTAAATTTAATTAAAAACAAACAGGAAAAAATAGATCTCTTACTCATTACAAGTATAAATTCTTGAAGTTAAATAATTGAAAATCAAGAGTTTAAAAATTTAATTTTAATTGGAAGCATGCATAATTAAACAGTAGTAAATTCAAACACTTGACATTTGAATTTGGAAAGAAAATAATTTAAAATTAAGAAAATGTTACTACGGAGGATCAAAAAATTTATAATTCTATATGAGTTATTCAAAACGAAACGATTTAAAATTGATAAACTGAAAATT
>JAABKJ010000638.1:0-46879 GCA_011634705.1 Andricus grossulariae | reverse complement strand
TCTTCACAACAATTTAAATAATTGGGTCAATTAAATCCGACATTTAAAAAAAAAACAGTAAAAATGTCACAGAACGAAAACGTTTCATTGTTTTATGCAAATTTTAATGTTCAGTGGAACGTTTCACTGAATCACATCCCTACCTCTGGTTATAATTTTCGCACGTCATGTTGAGTATACATATGCGCACCACTCATATTTAATGATGCGCACACACATTCTTGCGCAAGTTTTCTGTAAAAAGCGACAGTTGGCGCAGTTGGTTCAAGTTGTCAGTCAGGTCGGTCAGGTTCGGGCAGGATCAGATTTATGCGTGGTGCGTAGAATAAGATAAACCGTAAAAAGTAGTCGCCAGCCGGTCGTAGCTGGCCAGAAAATGGTCAATGGTAAACATGCGGACGAAGTGTTGCTGGAAAAGTCCAAGAATTTCGAAGAAAAGACTGCAGAGAAGGAGGATGCGAAAAACAGCTGTTCGTCCTGCAAAGGCACCGAGCGAACGTCAGAAATGGCCCAAGACAACAGCCCCTGCTGGGATAGTCTCCCCAGTGTCATTTTGCTCGAAATATTTTCCTATCTGCCTCAGAGTAGCCGATTAAGAGCCTCCCAGGTACACGTTCCTTTTTTATCAATTTCTCTTTATGCACTCGTTAAAGCTACGTAAGTGATATCTAGGTTTGCACACTTAACGGTTTCAGTTTCCTTTGCAAATGCAAAGGTTGGAAATACAATCTGCAAACTCGTACGACAATATAGTCTTCGTTATCATAATAAATAACACTCGCAGGCAATAACAATAATAATGTTTGCTGAAAGTACTTCTTTGTCTTTTTTCTTGGCTTGCATTCTTTAATGTTGATGAATTCTAATCTTAATAATCTACATACATATTCTTTATTATAAATCGTTTTTGGTTCATTTAATTTCAGACAGAGGATGAATCTTGAGAGTCTATCAGAAAGTCACTTGCAATTTCAAGTAAATTTAGGTTTTAAAATTTAGGCCTTATTGTAGTATGTGGCTTAAAATATAAACACAAAGTTTCTAGAATATATTTTTTTTTTTACGAAAAATGGAGATTTTGTTCATTTGTGTTTATTTTTGTATAATCGATAATATGAAGATTGCAATTTAAGTAGAATTAAAATTCAAAAATGTTATTTGTTTGGCTTATTTAGGTTTATTGTTTGCATAATAATGTTTATTTGTAGGTGATATTTCAGTACAAAATGTATAATAGAGAAATATAAGTATAATTATGACCAGTTTCAGCTGTCGCGCAGAAATTTCAGTACGAAATATTGTAAACAGTACAAGGCAATGAGAATAATAATAGTCATGCTCCCAATATGTTCGAGACTCAAAGGTTTCAAGATTCTAAATGGTAGCTCTTGTTTTATCATTCAAGAAAGAGGATCTCACTTTCACTTAATTCTTGTCTCGGCATTACGTGATCGTTGAATAATTTAAGTTTAAGACTATGTCTGATTTTTAATTGTCATTAGAAATTGATTATCAACAATGCAATAATATTCACTTGTTTACATTACAAGTTTGATAATTATGCAGGGTTTCACTCCCTTTGATTTATTATATTTGAATAGGGTTGCCATAGGTCGGGGAGTTCTGAAAACTTAGGGAATTAAAACTGGCCAGGATATGTCCTGGAAAAGCTGAAAGAGTCAGGGAATTTTAGATAAACTGAAGTTGAAGTTAATTTTATTATTTTTTCTGGAAATTCGTCTTTTTGTCATGGAAATTTAACATTGGTTGCAAATTTTTCTTCTTCATTGACTGAAAATGCTTGGCTGAAAGTTCAGCACTTTTGTTGAAATGCATCACTTATCGTGGAAATTTCACATTTTTGTTTAAAAATGCAATTGTTTGATTGCAAGTGGATTTTTTGGTTGAGAATTCAACCATTTTGTTGACAATTCTTCTTTTTTTTGTTGAATTTAACTATTTTTGGTTGAAAATTTATTTTTTAACTGAAATTTTAACTATTCTATTTATGGTTGAAAATTTATCTTTGTTAGTTGAAAATTCATATATTTTGTTGAAAATTTGTAGTTTTTGGTAGAAACGTCATATTTTTTAGTTGAAAATGCAACTATTTGTTGTTTTTTTTAATTGAAAATCAACCATTTTTGTTGATGAATCAACTACTTTGTTAAAAATTCATTTTTTTTGGTTGGGGATTCATCATTTTAGTTGAAAATCCTTTTTGTGTGTGGAAATTTAACTATTTTGTTGAAAATTCGTCTTGTAGCAGAACATTAATCTTCTGGGTGACTAATTCATCTTCCTTGGTTGAAAATTTAACTATTTTTGTCTGAAATTTTAACTACTTTATTTTTGGTTGAAAATTTATCTTTGTTATTTGAAAATTCTTTTATTTTGTTAAAAATGTGTCTCTTTAGGTAAAAATTGCATATTTTTTGGGTTAAAATGCAACTTTTTGGTTAAAAACTAATCTTTTTTGGCTGAAGATTCAACTATTTTGTTAAAAATTCAATTTTTTGTTAATGATTCATAATTTTAGTTGAAAAATCTTTTCTTTTTGTTCAAAATTGAACTATTTTTTTGAAAATTCAACTATTTGGTTGACAATCCGTGTATTTTGTTGAAAATTCATTTTTTGTAGCAGAATATTAATTTTCTGGGTGATTAATTCACTTTTCGTGGTTGAAAATTCAACTCTTTTGTTGAGAATTCATGTTTTTAGTTTAAACCGTTTTAAAATTCATCTCTTATCGTGAAAAATTCCTATTTTCTGGGAAGAAATTAATCTGTCTTGGTTAAGGATTAAACTATTTTTTTGAAAATTCGTCTTTTTTGTTAAATTCAACTGTTTTTGGCTGAAAATTTATGTTTGTAACTAAAAATGTAACTATTATATTTTTGGTTGAAAATTTATATATTATTTATTCGAAAATTTATTTATATTGTTGAAAATTTGTCTCTTTTGGTTTTAAATTAGTCTTTTGGTTGATGAACCAACTACATGCATTTTTTTGGTTGGTGATTCATCATTTTAGTTAAGAATGCTTTCTTTTTATTGAACTATTTTGTTGAAAATCCATTTAGTTTGTTGAAAATTCGGCTGGTAGCAGAATATTAATTTTTTGGTCGACTAATTCATCTTCCTTGGTTGAAAATTTAACTATTTTGTTGAAAATTCGTCTTTCTTGGTTGAAAAGTCAACTATTTGGTTAAAAGTTCATTTATTTTGTTTAAAATGTAATATCTCTAAGTTTTAATATATGTGGATTGACTATTTTTTCAGTAAAAATATTTCTTATACAAGATCTCGCCCCCCCCCCTCACACACACACACTCAAATCGATACAAAAATGCAAAGTTTGTTAGGGAAAAGTCAGGGCATTTCAAAATTGAGATTTTTTTAAGTAATTTTGATTAATTCGTCATTTGTTTAACATTGAATGTAAAGTTCAATAAAATTATTGAAAATAATTTCAGTGTAGCTTTTGTTATTCTTCCATAAATTAAAACAAATGTTTTTTTCTTAAAGTTATATGGTTTTTATTGAATTTATATTATATAATTAATAGTTTTTCCCTATTTTTGTTTAAACTAGGTTTGTAGAAACTGGAGATACGCGTTATTCCATCCGAGCTTCTGGAAGAAGATCAAGTTTTCTCTCAAAGATGAAGACGGTGTCGCATGGTCCAGGTAAAAAAGATGTTCATTCATCTTTTATTTTTGTTCCTTCAGACAAACTACAAATAAGACTGCATAGCATCTTTAAAATGAGAATCATTGCAGATTTTTGATGAGTTCCTTTGGACTCAGCGTGCACGATGTTACAATAAGTTGCGAGACACCCGGGAACTACGTAAAGGATGCTGTGAGTCTTCTTAGAAAATTGAGCAACAACAGGCAACTTCGAAAATTATTTTTGGAACCAACGAATTGCATGTTCGATTTGCCCATCAGACGAACTGAGAACGAAGATGATGGGTAAATACGAAAACTATAAATCTCTATTAAATTAAACATTTTTTGGTGTAAATTCAGGCCTCACAGACCGGTCCCTATATTCAGTGAAGGTCCCTAAAGTACCCTATTTTCAAGATTTGGTCCCTATGGTACCCTGTTTGCAGCCCATAATGGAACTGTTAATGATGTCCCTTTTTTTTCAATAAATTAACTCATTGGTTAATCACTATTCAATTCAGTTCTAGACCTATTTATGAAGTATCTTAAATTCTTTTGAAATATTTCAGGATATTTTTCAAGATTCCGAGAAATTTTTTATAGATTTCATTAGCTTGAAGGAAATTTAAAGATTACAGGGTATTTTTAAAACTTCTAAGGTATTTTCAAGAGCTTTTAATTCCAAATAACTTAGTGAGTTTTAAAAGATTTTATAAGATTTCCGAACATTTCAATGATTTTAAGGGATTTTAAAGCTCTCAATGTATTTTACTACATTTTCCAGGTTTCAGGAAATATCATCATAGAATTTCACGGGATTTTATAATATTTTAATGGATTTCAAAGAATTTATTTACGAGAAGTGAGGTATTTTGTAGGGTTTCAAAGATTTGAAGAGATTTGAAATATTTTGTTGGAATTCACCCTACATTGTTATTAATTTATCCTGAATTCTTTTTAATTCTTTTGAATTCTGTTAAAGTCTACTCAATTGAATGGATTTTTAAAAAGTTTTGGTTTAATTCATCTTGAAGTCTTTAAAACTCACTTTAAGTTCTTAGGCATGTCATCAAATTTTTTAAAATTCTCTTTAATTTTTCTAGACTCCTTTCAAACTTACTCAATTCAATGAAG
Source organism: Andricus grossulariae (assembly GCA_011634705.1). Classification (NCBI taxonomy): domain Eukaryota; kingdom Metazoa; phylum Arthropoda; class Insecta; order Hymenoptera; family Cynipidae; genus Andricus; species Andricus grossulariae. The sequence continues at coordinate 42,070 of JAABKJ010000638.1, read as the reverse complement.
TTTTTTATATTTTTGAATCGTTTTGAATTCACTTAATTTTTTTTTTTAATGCAGTTTGATTTATTATGCATTTTATCGAATTCTTCTCATTTCCCTTAAATTCCTCTAAATTCACTCAAATTTTATTGTAATCAGTGAAATTTTTTCGATTTAAAAAAAATTCCAATTCTTTTGAATTTAACTTGAATTGTTTTGTAGTCATTAGTCACTTCTTTGGTTAGAAATTTGTAGGGTTTCAAAGATTTGAAGTTTTTTTTCAATTCACCCTGGATTCTTTTTAATTCTTTGGAATTTTTTAATTTACTTTAATTCTTTTAAATTCACTCAATTCTATTTAATTCAATGGATTTTTTTAATTTTGTAAAGTTTTTATTAAATTTATCCTAAGTTTTTTTAACGTCACTTTCAATTCATGGACATTTCATCAGATTCTTTTGAATTCCCCTGAATTTTTCCAAGCTCGTTTCAAAGTTAATGAATTCAATGAAGTTTTTTTCATATTTTTAAATTGTTATCAATTCGTTGGCATTTTTATAAATTTAATTAAATTCTTCTCGTTTACCTTAAATTCCTCTAAATTCATTCCAATTGTACGGAAATCAATGGAATTTTTTGAATTTTCAAAATTAATTTGGATTTAACTTGATTTGTTTTGAAATCTTGTGAATTTATCCTGAATTTGTTACTTTTTGAGCGGGGAAAAAAGTACTCTGTGAGCGTGACAAAAAGAACCGTTTGGTCCTCATATTTTATCCCATAGGGACTGTGAGGTCTGATAAATTGCTAATTACTCAAAATTCTGATTGTGCAATTGTTTCCAGATTAAAGGCTTTTTCTGCTCCTGTGATGGAGTCTCTTTTGAAGATGATGGAGACTACAAACAATTTAGAAGCACTAAGCTTAGGATGTATCGAAGAATTAACAGCGAGCGCAAGTGTACTTTTAGAGCCTCTACAACACTATCATGCTAAGCACTTGACTCATCTCAGTTTGGCGTCGATCAAAGATGATCCGGATCACTACGATTTTCTGGAATTTGACTGCAGCGTTTTTAGTTCATTTTGTAGATTAAGAGTCTTGACGGTGGATTATGACTACGTCAGTGATATTTTGCTTAACGCCTTGGATAATGGAGTGCTCGAGAGATTGGTTTTTCATATTCACGGTCTAGATGATGATTATCCAGGAACTTCCAACCAGGCATGGGAGAATTTCACTCGAAAGAAGTAAGTCAAATTTTAATTTCATTTCTAGAGTGGTCGCTGGACCGGGAAACCGGGAATTTTTCGGAACTGGGAAATGACAGTGAATTTATTTTTTGACCTGGAATATTACCAATTTTTAGAAGATAAATCTACCCAATCACTTGGAATTTTACAAATTTTCTATCACATGATATACTTCAATTAAAAAAAAGTTTGATTTCAACTTTTTTTTAATGTTAAGTTCAATCGTTAAATTTTTCAATTAATGATTTTTAAAATTAAACTGTAGTTCGAATATTAAAAATTGAAGAATAATTGGTTTTGTAAGATGATTCTGAATCTGTTAAAAATTAAACAATTTACAGAATTTAACATTGAAAATAGAACTGTTTCAATTCAAAATCCTTAGTATTTGAAAAATGTTAAACGTCCGATTGAAAATTTTTGAATATTTAGCAATATTTGACTTTTCATTTAAAATGAGCAATTGTAGATCAAATATTTAAAACTAAACCATTTGAAACTGAAATATTTGAAATAGAAAGCCTTGAATCGTTAAAATTACAGATAGCTAAATTTAAACTTTAAACGTTACAATTTAAATTTCCTCTATTTAAAAAAATTTTAATTTGTTAGTGAAATTGCTGAATTTTCATATATAAATAGCTATTCAACCATTATTAATTTAAAAAGAATTCGAGTAGGTTTAAGAGTTATTTAGAAGTTTTGAAAAGATTCAAAGTCAATCTAAAACTTCAAAAGATTTTAACAAATTTAAAACAGATTGTAGATTTTTTGAAATTACGAAATAAAATTGTTAGGGATTTTGAACGGGTTTGAGATAATACAAAAATTTCTTGAGATTCCTGGGAAAAATTTAAATTATTTTTTTATTTTAGAAAATAATAATTTTCAGAGAATACTAAAAAGAATTCAAATCAAAAACAAATTAGCATGAATAAATAACAATTAAATAATTAATAGCTTATAATAATTCGATTAGGTTTAGGACTTATTTAGAAGTATTAAAAAGATTAAAAAATAATTAAAAAGTTGAAAATATTGTTAAAAATTTTAACAAAATTTATTTCAAAGTTATGGAGAGATGTTAAATCCAAACCTTTTTACGTCCGGGAATGATTAATGAATATTTTCTTGAGGATTAGAAGAATAATTATATTTTCCAATTCTCAAAACAGCACGTCCAGAGTTTTATTTAAAATATGTTGTGATGCAACGTTTCGGTAACGTACCGTTATCCTCATCAGGCGCACAAGATGATAAGGAAAAAACCTATCTTTCTAGATAAAAATTGGTCCAAGTCGACGATCATAAGATTACAAATTTTAATTCAAAATGTTTCAAATGTTCAGTGTTGGCGATTTTTACTTTTTTTTACCAGTATGCTTCGTCCTTCCTTGTATTCGGGTTGTTGGTAGAATCCATAATTTTGGTGGTAGAAAACACAATTACTAAAACTAAATTATGGAGAGTTGTTAAATCCAAACTTTTTTACGTCCGGGAATGATAATGAAAATTTTCTTGAGGATTAGGAAGAAGAATGACAGTAAACTTTCTTTTATTTTAAGGTCCTTGAAACGTACCCCACCAATTATCTTAAGGCTGGAGAGGCCCCCACCTCTACCGCGATTCAACAGTTTATTTTTATCAACGACGTTCATTGGCTGTCCCGTTCTTGTATCGAGGCTGTCGCAATTCGGCTCCCCACCCCCCCTCCCTCAAACTGTGACATCCTTTATGGAAGCTAACGGTACGTTACCGAAACGTTGCATGATAACATCTTTTAAGTAAAAGTCTGGACGTGTCGTTTTGAGAATCGGAAAATATAATTATTCTTCCTAATCCTCAAGAAAACTTTATAACAAAATTTAGATTTTGAAGAGTTTAAATACAAATTTAGAAGCTTTTTCAAGCATTTTGAAAGGTTCCGAAAGAATAATATTTTTTTATTAATATTCTTGGGAAAATTTTTCATGATTTTTTATTTTGAAAGGCTGCGTCTAGTCGTCGCGGAAAATTGGGAGAATTGGATAAGGGGATGGACTAGTCGTCCCGAAAATTCGGGACGACTAGCCAAGCTTATGAAAAATATTTAACTACTCATTCCGAATTTCGGCACGACGAGATACTTCGATTTTGAAAACATAATTTTAAGAGAATATTTAAAAAGATTTCCCAAATTCTCCAAATATAATCTGGAAGATTGTAAGGCAATTTTCTTAAGTTTGCAGGATTAAAAAAAAATGGGAAAAATTCAAATAATTTTAAAAGATATTTAGAAGTTTTATACAAATTCGACAAATAATTTAAATTTTGAAAATATTCCAAAAATTTTGAAAGAAAATGTAGGGTTTTGAAGATACTGAAAAAAAATTTAAAACTTTCTGAGGATTTTTAAAAATTCCTGGGAAAATATTTTATGATTTTTTATTTTGAAAAAATATAATTTCAAAGTAATATTTAAAAAGATTTCCAACATTCTCAAAAAGTAATCTGGAAGATTTCAAGGCGATTTTTTTAATTTTGCTGGTTTAAAAAAAATAAGAAAAACTCAACTAATTAAAAAATAATATTTAGAAGTATAAAAAACATCCAAATATAATTAAAATTTTGAAAAGATTTTAAAAGAAAATATAGATTTTTGAAGATTCTAAAATACAGTTTCAAAGCTTTTTAAGGGTTTTGAAACGTTTCAAGATAATAATAAAAAAATTCTTAAAATTTTTTATGATTTTTTTATTTTGAAAACATAATTTTAAGAGAATATTTAAAAAGATTTCGCAAATTCTCCAAATATAATCTGGAAGATTGTAAGGCAATTTTCTTAATTTTGCAGGATTTAAAAAAAAATTGGGAAAAATTCAAATAATTTTAAAAGATATTTAGAAGTTTTATACAAATTCGAAAAATAATTTAAATTTTGAAAATATTTCAAAAATTTTAAAAGAAAATGTAGGGTTTTGAAGATACTGAAATACAATTTTAAAACTTTCTGAGGATTTTTTCAAATACCTGGGAAAATATTTTATGATTATTTATTTTGAAAAAATATAATTTCAAAGTAATATTTAAAAAGATTTCCAACATCCTCAAAAAGTAATCTGGAAGATTTTAAGGCGATTTTCTTAATTTTGCTGGTTAAAAAAAAAATAAGAAAAACTCAACTAATAAAAAAATGTATTTAGAAGTTTAAAAAAAATCCAAAAATAATTAAAATTTTGAAAAGATTTTAAAAGCAAATATAGATTTTTGAAGATTCTAAAATACAGTTTTAAAGCTTTTTAAGGGTTCGAAACGTTTCAAGATCATAAAAAAAATTCTTAACATTTTTAATGATTTTTCTATTTTGAAAACATAATTCTAAGAGAATACTTTAAAAGATCTTAAACAAAGAACAAATATTTATGAAAAAATAACAATTGAACATTTATTAATTTAGACAAAATTCGAGTAAGTTTAAGACATTATTTAGACGTTTTGAAAAGATTAAAAAATAATTTAAAACCTGAAAAGATTTCAAATTTTTTTTAACAAAATGTAGATTTTTGAAGATTTTCAACAAAAAATTTAGAAGCTTTTTGAGCATTTTGAAAGATTTCAAAATAATACAATTTTTTAATTAATACTTCTCGGAAAATTGAAGATGATTTTTTTATTTTGTCAAATTGATTTTAAGAGAATATTTAAAAAGATTTCCAAAATATTAAACAAGTAATCTGGAAGACATTGAGGCGATTTTTTTAATTTTCTAGGATTTAAAAAAAAAATAGGAAGATTTCAAATAATTTAAAATGATATTTCAAAGTTTTTCAAAAATTCCAAAAATAATTTAAAATTTGAAGATTCAAACAAAAAAATTGAAGGAAAATTTAGATTTTTGAAAATTTTGAAGCTTTTTAAGGATTCTGAGACATTTCAAGATAATAAATAAAATTTCTTAAGATTCTTGGGAAAAGTTTAATTGATTTTTTATTGTAAACACAAAATTTAAAGAGAATATTTAAAAAGAATTTAAAAAAATGTTATGTGTACATAGAAATTGAATAATTATTAATTTGTGACAACTTAAAATAAAATTAATTTAACTTTAAATATAATAAAAAGTCTTCACTTAAAAAAAAAGTACAATCGTTTATTTTGTAATACTTCTAACTTTTTATTGCAGTTTAACGGCATGTAAATTAAAAAGTGTTAAAAGCTTCCATCTTATACGTGTAAATTGTGGAGTATTTGAATTAAAAATTTTGTAAGATTTAATTTTACAATTCAAAAGAGTTGTTTGGGTCTTTTAATTTGCAGTTCAGCTTGTATAACTTCAATTGAAAAATTGTTTAGCTTCAAGAGTTCGAATGTTTTAATTTCAGTGACCGTGGAAAATTTTTGTGATCCGGGAAATGACCGAGAATTCTTTTCCTCGATTAAAACGGCTACCCTGATGTCGTGAACCACTTACCGAAATTGAAATTGATAATATTATAATACAAAATATGTTAATTTTATTTCCAGTCCTTTGTGCGAACTGCGTCTCAATCTCATCCACGCATACGTGGCAGTAAAAGTTCTAGACACAGATATCCTTCAACCCGCTATGCCACTCACACACCTGAAAGTATTATTCTGCGAGCATATCAACATTGGTGCATTGCACAGTATATCAGTTTGGTATCCAAACACTTTGCGATCACTCATCTGGATTGATTCGATCGATCCTACAAAGCACTTACCTGCCACTTTCGATCCACATGAACCAAACAAGTATGACAAATTATTCTCATTGATAAAAATAATAATGATTTCCTAGCTTCTTTCCTTTTTAAGGGTTTATAATGTTTATATTTTAAAATACTATTGATTTCTGATATTTATCTTTGCATTTCAGCCCTGATCCTCTAGTTTTCGTAGCCTGGAAGTGCACGAAATTGGTTGAAATCGTTTTTATTGGACATAAGTACGCACAGGAAAACTTACTGGCAATTGCCCGACTGAGGGGAAATACGCTTCACCGACTTGAATTCGCTGAAAGTGACATCGCAACTGAGGAGTCGTGGTATGAAGGGGAACACATCATGAATGTAAGTTTGTCAATTATTGATTTGTTTCATGATTAATCTCGTGAGATTGATCAATCTTGAAAACTGTTGTACAGGCATTCGTAAAATCTTTGTGGAATCTCGGAAATATTGAAAAAAATGTAATTCCTTGTGAAAGATTTCGAAATCTTTGTGAAATTATTTATTTCGTCTTGAAATATATTTTATTTAATCTTCTGAAATCTTTGAAATATCTCAAATTTGTGAAATCTTTGAATTCTATGTGAAATATTTTGAAATCCTAAAAATTATTTTGAAATTTCTGAAATCTTTCAATGTATTTTGGAATCATTGCGAAATATTTTGAAGTCCATGTGGAAACTTTAAAATAATTTTCTTTGTTAGTTCTTTGGAAATATTCTGAAATCTTTGTGAAATCTTCGTATTCTTTGTGAAACGTTTCGAGATTTTTTGAAATCTTTGTGAATACTTTGCGAAATATTTAGACATCTTTGTCGAAACTTTGAAGTCTTTGTCAATTTTTGTTATATCTTTGCGGAATCTCAAATATTTCAAATTGTTTTATTCTTTGTGAAATATTTGTGAAAATTGTGAAAAAAATGGTGAAAATTCTTTGTGAAAAATTTCGAGGTTTTTTTAAATCTTTGTGATTACTTGAAAAAATATTTAGAAATCTTTGTGAATTTTTTTGAGATCTTTGCGGTATCTCTAAAATCTTTCTAATTTTTTTATTCTTTGTGAAATATTTTGAAATTCTTTTGAAATCTTTATGAATACTTTGCGAAATATTTAGTCATCTTCGTGGAAACTTTGAAGTCTTTGTGATTTTTTTGTATATCTTTGCGGAATCTTTAAAATCTTTCAAATTTTGTTATTCTTTGTGAAATATTTCGGAATCTTTTGAACCCTTTGTGAAATCTGTGAAATTTTTTAATTGTTCGTGAAATTTATATATTTTTTATCTTCTTTAAGTCTTTGAAATGTCAAAAATATTTGAAATATTTTATTTCGACATCTTTGTTAAATCTTTGAAAACATTCTGAAGTCTTTGTGAAATCTTCGAATTCTCAGTGAAAGATTTCGAGATCCTTGTGAAATCTCTGAAATCATTCAAATTTTTTTATTTTTTGTGAAATATTTGGAAATGTTTTGAAATCTCTGTGATATCTGTGAATTTTTCTAATTCTTCGTGAAATATATTTTTGAAATCTTTTTTAATCTTTGCAATATCTAAAGCATTTGAAATATTTATGAAATTTTTTAATTCTTCATGAAATATTTTGAAATTCTTTTGAAATAATATGAAATTTTTGAAATATCTGAAATCTGTGTCACATTTTTTAATTCTTTGTTAAGCATTTCGAAATTCTTTTGAAATTTTTGTAAAATCTTTGAATTCTTTATAAAATATTTTGAATTTATCTGAAATCTTTGTGAAATCGTCGAATTCTTTGTGAAATATGTATAAACCTTTGTGAAATCTTTTTAAATTATTTTTAAATCTTTTCAAATCTTGAAAATCTTTTTGAAATCTTCGTGGTAACTAAAATAATGCTAAAATCTTTGTTAAATGTTTGAAAACATTCCGAAATCTTTGCGAACATTTTGTGAAATCTTCAAAATCTTGGTGAAATATTTCGAAATATTTAGGTAAATCTTTGTAGAAACTTTGAAATCTTGGTGAAATTTTTGGAAATCTTTGCGAAATATTTTGAAATCTTTGTAGAAACTTTGAAATAGTTACGAAATATTTGTAAAATGTTTGAAATCTTCCTCAAGACTTCTAATTTTTTGTGAAGTATTTCGAAATCTTTTGAAATTCTATTGAAATCTTCGAAATCTTTTGAAATCTTGAAATGTTGTCTACGCTCAAGAGTCGATTGGTCAATCCCTCGATTAATCTGTTATAATAATTAAATGAATCAATCAATTTTCAACCCCTAGAATTTAAACCTCAAAAACATTCATCATAAACTCGAGTCATTATATACTTTTTTCCAGGAAATAAAGGAAATCCTGGGTGGCGGTTGGCATCCGATAAGTGATGGAAGGCTCCCAACTGTAGTGATGGATCCTCTCATAGGAGACAGCCGAGAAGTGATAATGCCAATGGTTCTCCACGACCAAAAGTAACTTCTGCCTCCAGTTCCAAACCTAAGTCTTTCAATCCACCGAGTCTCAGTTTACTCTAAGCAAAAGCCACTCTCAAAGACTGGGCCTCATACCTCTTTTTTTCCATGGCCTTACTTGTCACCAATTCCATTTGTCACATTCTATGGTGCCCAGTTTCTCCAAGTTTTGAATCCGGATTCCATCCAACTACTTTGATCTCAAGGTGGTAGAAAGGAGGAACGCAAGTATAGACCTTATTTTAGATTGACGATCGACATTCAGTACCATTTTCTTTAAACTTAAAAAGCGTTTCTTAGAGAGCGTCTGCCCAGCGTTCTTCGACCAAATACGTAACGAATCATGGGTTCTTTTTTTTAAACTACAGCACAATGTCCACGCACGAGCGTTTTGTCTCGGAAGATTCTAGAATCTGTCAGGGAATTCCAGTAAGCCTCTATTCGAGAAAGTTGACGACGCTACAATGAACCATGTACCTTATATCGATTTTCTCGTTTGGGAATTAAGATTCGCGCATTAATAATCCATCTAGACAACAGGGCCACGTTAGGGCCTCTCGTGACCTAAACCCAGTACACAGGGTATATTAATCTAAAATAAATGTTGAGAGATAGCAAGAAGTCCGAACCATAAGGGCAGGGGTCTGAATTCCTAAGATCTTCCACGAGTAAATTTAGCCAAGATTCACAAGCGTAGCTAGAGGCTGGGAACTTAGTTTATAGAAAGTGCGAGCGGAATGAGAGAAAGAGAGAATTATCGAACATTTAAAAGCGTAAGAGTAAAAGAGTTCGAGAAATATTTTACATAAATATCGATGAAAGTCTCGACGTTGAGACATCGAAGAGCGATCCGAGGTTATTTTTAATACCAAAACCAATCGGACGCAATTGTACTAACAGAAACAGCTGTAAACTAGAAGATTTAGTCGCTACTCATATAAATGTGTATGTATAACTATTGTCTATTGAATTTGAAACTTTAACCGCGCAATGTTGTACGATAAATGGTGAGAATTTTGAATGTTTACACAAAGACCGGTAACGCAAAAAGGCAAAGAATATCATAACGTCAATCGTCTAGACAGATTTACTATTCCGAAATGTGATTTACGGTTTTCGTTTTCAACTCGTAGCCACGTATGCAGGTATTTTTTCTTTATGTGTGTGATCCTTTCGAATATTGTTGCCTAGTTATCGAAGGCAAAGTTCTGCGTAATAAAAACATGTGTTTCACGAAGAGAGAGAGAGAGAGACAGTGTTTAGAGACTAGGTAGCATCATGAACGCGAAGTGACTTAGCTGAGTGAGCTGTCCAACAAAAAAAAAAGAACGGGCCTTAATATGTACCTGAGTCGCGCCGAGACTAATTTTGCTGATAAAAATTGAAGCGCGACAACCATCAAAAATAATCCTAAGCCCCAGAGGATACGCGTGAATGTCCCGTCAATCTACAACTTGATTGTAATAATTAGTAGAGAAATCAACGAATGATAATGGCGAAAGAACGATTACTGTTTAAGAAGAACGTTGAAGAAAGATATAAAAAATTAGTTGTTGGTTATAGTAATCGGTGCTGTGTTGATAAGTTAAATTTATTTTACGGACGATTCACTGCTGTTTTTTTTGTCCTCGTTTTTCATCAAAGTACCACGAAGGAAGTTCGCGGACGTGGTGCGAATTGCGCTGCTTGTGCGTGTGCGAGTCAAAAAGTGGGAGAAAGTTTGTGAGAGTAAAAGAGATACAAAGTTAAGAATAAAGGCTTGGAGAGTCATAGGTCACTGGAAAGGCAAAATGCGAAGAATGCAGGAACGTCCGTTCGTTGAAGAACAAAACACAAAAGTGATACGTACCACCTTGACTCGATTCTACAATTCTGGCGCCGCAACTCAACGAGGGCACAATGCAAGAATATTTTAAATAGCGCGATGACAAAACCAAAATAAGACTGAGCCTACCGCGTATCGTATTTTAGAGTTGGGTTGTCGGTTCCATGTTCTCATATTCATAAGGATTTTCAAATTCTTTGGTACTCGTAGAAATGAAAATGTGTCATCTTTGTCTCCCAAAAGCAAATGGTTTGAGTTTTTAGCATTTTTATTTGAATAAATTAAAATAGTCGAGGCAACTTATGAATATGTTTGAATGGGAGGTGGTGCGAAAAAGCTAGCTTAGATCTGATAATGCCCTGAGCTCACTCGATGGCAGACCCCTAACTACCTAAACTTAAGCAGCCTGCCAGCTGAATCAAACGAAAAGCGAAAATCCATTGTATAATATCAAAACAGCGTGCGGAGAGTGCTATAAGATCTATTTTTTAAGAAGCGAATGTATATTTTTCTACTAAGGCAGGCCTTAGTCAGACAACCGTATGTCCTCTTGCGTAGGTGAAACAAGAGCTGTGATCAAAGGGGAAGTGAAAAATAATAACAGAATAGAATATACGTATAGATCGAGTGAGCTGAAGTGAAGAGGGCGAGCGAGTAAAACATCTGTGATAAAAAATAAACAAACAAAATATGAAATCTTAGGGAGATACTCGATGGAGAGAAAGAGCGCGCGCGAGAGAGAGAGTAACAGAGCAATTGAGAGTGAGAGAGTGTGTGTGAGCGAGAGAGAGAAGCGTTCTCTGTAGGTCGAATCGCGATTGTACGAAAATTGCTAGAGTCGCCGAATCGTGGAAATTTTTCCGAAGGGCACTTTGTCAAAATATCTTCTCTATGACCTTTAAAACAAGAGATTCTCGATCCGATCTCTAGAGTTCTGATTTTATGCAAATTCGGTAGAGAAAAAATAAGTACCAGGAGGAATTTTGAAATGTAAATAATTTGCTACATAGAATCGTTCTGTGACATTCCATTCCTTGACTGATAAAGATCTGATCTCCAAAAAAGAGAAGAGCTTTTAGATTTTTCTCCTGGATTTTTATATTTTTATTATATACTTATGTTCTTTTTTGATATTTTATTGGAGTTAATTTTCTTATTGTACGGAGAGAAGAGGAATAATTCATTGAAGAGAAATTGGATCGAGATACTTTACGAGCAGTATTATAAGTTCCTACATGAAGCACTCTATGCAGTTTTAAGTGATTAAACGAACGCATACAGCACATCCACACAAAAGCATTCTTTGGAATGTTTTTTAAAACTTTAAGAGACCTTCGAACGCTACTGCCTATGTGCATATTATATTTACAAGGGAGTACCCATTCCAGTCAGAAAACATCAGCGATAGCTATTGTCACGAACTACAAAAAAGAAGGGGGTCTTGTCGAAATTTTATTAATCAAAGTGCACTCTATACTTCCTACAATCGCATAATTTGCGTCCTGAAAAAAACATCGAATATTATCGACTGACGTTTCAGTTCCAAAATTGTTTAGAGATATTGCTCAGAGTTTTTTTTACCATTTTGAAATATTTGGAAATTTAATTTTTGTTATTTTGATGCCCTCAAAATGAAAGCCTAAATGTTGTTTTGAAACTGGGTGCTTAAAATTTGACTTTGAAGTTTTGAAGTAAATTTCAAACAAATTTCAGAAATTATATTCATTATTGAACAGTTTTTCAGATTATTTTGGCATTTGAATCAGTTTTCTTACAAAACTTTGGACTTTTTTGAAGCCACTAGGAAACACACACACGCCTGCGTGCGCGTTATTTCATTTCCTGGCGCAACTTTTACATTAAAGTATAAAATTAATATTAAAACAAAATTTTTGTCGTTTCATAGCCAATCAAACCGTTGCATTTTTGTTAAAAAGTAACAATTTTAGATGAAAAAACTAACATAAAATAACAAAAAATGATTCATTTCCGAAAAAATCTACTTTTTGAATTTTTTGTTATGGATTGAAATGTTTATTCGCTTCTCATGTCAAATTATGAATTATACATTTCTCTAGAGTTTTCAACAGTTCAAAATGTAATTTTCAATTTTTATCATTTTTCAACAGTTTAATTTTTAAAGGTTAGATTTTAAAAGGTTGGAAATGGAAGAAAAATTAAAGTTACATTTTTGTTCCATTTTCAACTTTTTTATATTTTTAATTGTTGAAAATTTAATTTTTTCCGACGAAAACAGTAATATAATGCAAAATTGTTAAATTATACTGAATCTTGTTCAAATTACAATGATTTTTGTTTAAAAATACCAATTTTCGATTAAAAACGCCAACGTAGCTTGAAGTTGTTGAAACAATTATGAATCTTCTTTAAAATCTAATGATTTCTTCAATAAAAATGAAAAATTTCAAATAAAAAACACTAACATAGTCCGAAATTGTTCAAGCTTGTAAAATTTATTATTGCAGACAAAAATGATTGGATTTAATTCTAATGATTTTTCTTTAAAAATTCCGATTTCAAGTTAAACACACCAAAATAACCTAAAGTTGTTAAAAATTTGTAACTATTCTTTGAAATATAATTTTTGTTAAACACCAATAATTACCGACAAAAAACACTAACATAAGGTAAGAACCAATTGTTAAAAATTGTAAATCTTCTTTGAAATTGAATGATTTTTGTTCAAAATAACCGATTTCATATGAAAAATGTTAATATAAGCTTAAATTGTTCCAAAATTTTAAATCTTGTTTTAAATCTATTTTGAAAACCGCTACCTTAACCTGCAATTGTACAACAAAAATTAATCTTTTTTTGAAATCATGATTTTTTACTAAAAATATCGATTACTGGTGGAAAACGACAACAGAACCAAAAATTGTTAAAAAGTTGCGAATCTTCTTTGAAATCTAATGTAAAAAAATTAAAAACACAAATTTCCGACGAAAAACACTAAACGTAATGCAAAATTATAATGATTTTTGTTGGGCAATGCCAATTTTCGATGTAAAACGCCAGTGTAACCTAACATTGTTAAAAAATTATGAATGTTTAATCTTTGAAATCTAATAATTTATGATTATAAATACCCATTTCCGATGTAAAGCGTTAAGATAACCTAAAATGGTTGAAAGTCGGGAATCTTGAAGATAAGTTTTGTTTAAAAATGTTAATTTCCCGTAAAAAATAACGCGACCTAAAATTTTTAGAAATATTATGATTTTAGATTAAAATTCTTGTTTGAAAATACTAATTTACAGCGAAAAACACTAACATAAAACATGTATAATATTTTCAGTAATTTATCAAATAATTTGAAAGTTTTACTTTAACCGTGCAAGAAAATAAAAAGGCAAAGATGGATTTTTCTCATTAAAAGGGATTATTTGTAGGTTTAATTTTCAAAATTTCAAATTCAGGTTTTCAACAACAATGAAAAATTCTTTCAAATCCATTTTTGAAGATTAAGCTTTAAAATTGTAAAGCTTGAACTTATAGATTTTTTCAGTATGTTTGAAGCTTAGTATAATTAAAAATTGCGAATTGGATTTTATAAACTCTTTCTTTGCAATGTTCTTTTTCAAAAAGAAACCGTTTCTCACATCACCAAAATAATCTCTCAGCAATTTCCGAGTAATTTTGGATATTTGTAAATAATCTCTATAATCAATTATACAATCAAATAAAAATACTAATGATTAAATGAATTAAAAATTGAAACTCAAGAGGTCGGTGTTTTTTTTTAATTTCGAAGACGCCCTTCTCAAAACTTCGTTGTAATAATGATTGACCACAATTGACAAGAAGGGAGAAAAACAGAGAAACGAGTGTTCGAATTGAATCGAGGAAAGATCCTTTTGTATCTCCATTTCTTTCGGGCTCACAAATCGATCCGCGAGAGGACGTAAAAGAAAGTTTCCTTTTTTTCTCGGCTTTCTCGGCAACTGTATACTGCATTAGGTTGACTGTTTTCCTCTTCTTTTTCAACTTAATTATTAAGAGTTAAAAAAATTGCCACCTCGATGGCGTTAAAATCATGATGATATAACGACGATAAATAATATTATATCGTGGGTTACTGTCTATCTGCCTGAATGCCAGGATACAATAGATTATTGCAATATAATAATTACGTTGTGAATAATAACAATGTGGTACAGAAATCTGTATTTCGCCTGAGTCTATCGATTCAATGGGATCAAAAAACAAAAAGAAGTAAAAAAGAAATGCGATTTTATTCTATACTATATGTGTCATCCTAATATCTTCGATTAAAAATTAATCTTCGCTTGTATCAAATATGTGCAAAAATCCCTTACAGTATTTGTGACATAAAATTCTCGACGTTCAACGTAATGTATAAATATTTTTGCCAGAATCGAAAATTTAATTCGCCAATAAATGTCTCACTTCTGGATTGTCTTTCTTGGAAGAAGATATAATACCCATATATTGATATAACTTATACGTGTGTAACGAATCATGCTCTCGAGACTTTTCTCGGTTTTATAATTCAAACTCAGGGTAAGATAATATGAAATTTGCTCGAAAGATTTAAATCCAAACTGAGAAAAGTCTCTTGCAATTTTAGAATAATGTTTAGTGTATTGTAATATTATTTTTTAAGGTATGTTGAGTTGATGCTGGAATAATCCTCGACTTGAGACTAGAAAAGTCGAAAATGTGTCTATTGAAAAAAGAAACTTATCAAGTGTAAAATTTAAAATTCGATGTCAAATTATTGAAAATTGGAAGCAAGAGAGGTATCGTCTATTTAAAAAGTATTGATCATTCGATGGGGTTTAAAGCTGATAATTTTAATAAGATTTTAAGTTTTGCTGAAATTTGTTGTTCTAAATTCTTCGTGTGCATTTAAAAATTATAATCTTGTTCTGGTAAATGGAAAATGATAAAAAAAAGGTGTTTGTAATTTATTGAAAAGGATTTTAGCGTTTGGAAAATAATTATATTTGGAAGGGAAATTTTAATTTAAGGCGGTTCTCTTTTGCCGATATCAAATTTCTGTCTTGTTACATTTTAAAGACATTTACATTTTGAGACGTATATTACTGTTTAAAACAATCTACTGCTGTCAGTGTCAATTCCCTTGGCGACAAGAATCTAATATTATTCAGTCGTTCTCCATTTTTCAGTTTTCGTATACTGTTGCAATAGACATAATAATATTTTCTCGCATGTATCAATCAATTTTGAACAATGTATCAATGAATAAATCATTTACGGCAAGGGATTACTTTTGTATTTTTTATTTCAACGAGATCCTCTCTGAATTTTATTTAATATTTTATATTAGATAAGTTATGCTCACTAGTTTTCAAAATAAATTAAAAATGGAAGAGTTTAGGAAAGTATTACTAATAATAAATTTAACAGACATTATTAATAAAAACCAGAAAATTTATCAAGCAGGGAAGAGATACTTTGAGATTTTAAATTATTTTTACTGGAAAATTGTAAATAAATTTATGAAGTTAGTTTTTTTTGGGCACTTTTATAATTTGTAGCATCTCAGTTCCTTAATGAGTTTATTATTTTTATGTGGTCAAAGAGGTATTCGTTTGTTTTTGCATTGTGCATCTTTGCCAACTCGCCCACGCCTTAATTATATTTATAGTCTACGGAAAGTCTATAGAGATCAAATACGTCTTCCTTGAGCCTGGATGAAATCGTATCGTTAGAGAAGGGAATTTTTTATTTTAATCTAATTTATTTCTTCTGGGAAAACATTCCCTAAAACTATACTGTTTTTGAAATTTTTGAAAATAGGTCAATAGTCTTTAAATATAGTTATTTGTTTAAAAAATTGTCTATTTAAAATATTTTTCTAGCGATTTCAATTATAGAAAAATTTACTTTCAAAACTGGAAACAGTGCTTTTGTAGAGACTTTTTTCCCCGAAAAATAGGACATAATTTATTAAAACGAAAAGCAGGAAATTCTCAATAATAGCCGGGATCTGTCAAATTCTAAAAATTACCATTTCTTTTGTTTATTCTCGGAACAATTTATTTAAACGTAATTTAATAACATTACAATGTTCCTTCTGAATTGAACATTAATAATAAAATTATAATAATAAACATTCATTTTCCCATTCTCGAGGGATCGATCACTTAACTCTTTGGATATGAACTAGAGCGGTGTGAAAATTATCAAATTAATCGAATAGTTTGAGCTGAAAGCAAAAAAAAAATTGTTTTTGGCATCCGAAAACGTAAAAAAAAAGTTTGAAATCGGGTGATATCTTCTGTTCTCTTTTTTGATTCAAATAATATAATTTTTTGAAACTTCAAAAAAAAATTCCTATAGGCCAAAAAATTATGGCGAATTTTTTGTATGTACAGTTTTGGCTAGTGAACAATAATAAAAAATTAGTTTTTTTGTCTAATTTAGAATTTTTGAAAAATATACAAAAACATGTTTTTTATATTGAGTCATATGCACACACTTTGAAAAAAGTTGAATATGTCAAACCTGAAATTTCTTCAGCTTGAACCAAAGAAACATGGAACGTTTCAAATATCACAAACATTATTTTCCATGAAATCAAAATAATGGCCTGTTTCAATGATTTGCACTGGAAAAATTTCAGGTTCGACATATTCAACTTTTTCCAAAAAAGTGTATATTTAACTCAATCCAAAAAAAAACATGTTTTTTGCATATTCTCAAAAAGTTCTAAATTGTGAAAAACAATTTTTTTCAATTTCTAATTTTTTATTATTGATCAATAGCAAAAACTGTACGTATAAAAAATTCGCCATAATTTTTGAATTAGAAGGAAGTTTTTAACTTAAAAAAATGTGAATCTTCAATTAAAAATGGAGAACAAAATACAGTAACCGATGTTTAAATTTTTTTTTTATTTCTTCGGATGCAAACACACAAGTTTTTTTCCCTCAGCTCTTTTTTTCCCTCCGCCCTAACGTGCACACGCTGATACAAACTTGAGATGACGGAAAAAAACCGAAAAAATAAAATTCCTGACACTGTAAAATTCCCCAATCATGAAATTCCTGAAATTATAAAATTATCAAAATATAAAAATCTCGAATTGGAAAATTTCCAAACAGTTTATAATATTACCGAATTAGAAAATTCCAGACAGTTTATAATATTAATGAATTTGAAAATTCCCGGCATAAAATTTCCGAATTATAAAACATCCGAACTGTAATTGTATTTTCAATAAATAAATAATATTGATAAAAAAAATTTTGAATTTGGCAATTTTCTGTCAGAAATTTTATTACTATTCGGGAATTTAAAAATTCGGTAATATTATGAACTGTCGGGAATGTTATTATTCGGGAATTTTCCAATTAGGGATTTTTACATTTCAGTAATTTTATAGTTTCGGGAATTTCCCAATTCGGGAATTTTATTTTTTGGGATTTTTCAGTCATCCCACAAATTTAGAAGAATTCTAAGAAATCAACAGAATTGTGAAAATATATAATAATTCAGAAACAGTTCTTTCTTAATCCTTTAATTGCAAAAAAAAAAATGATAAATTTTGAAAATAATCAGGAAATTAAAAAAGAAAAGGACGGGACCTGCCAACTTTTCAAAATTACCCAATTTTATAGTTATTGTCATATTAATGCCTGCTGATTAACTTTTAAATAATGTAATATTATTGAATGCTAAATTAGTATTATTTTTTTTAATGATAATAGTTATAGGATTACCTCCTTTAATACAATTTTTTATAAAAAGTTTCAGAATTGATTATATTATAAATTATAATTTTATATTTATTTAATATTATATATCACTGGAAAATTCTATTACAAATTTAATTACAAATTTAATTACAAGTTTAATTTGAAATTATTTTCTTTACAAGGTTTCGGTCAGAAATGATGCAATTCTGATAATGCATTCATTTTCGAAGATTTGAACTAAATACTCTGATTAAAAGACTTTTTATTTAAACTCCAATTAAAAACATCCAGCTAGATCTGATTGATTCGAAAATCCGTCGACGTAAGAAATTCCTAAATAAATAATACAGGGAAAGGTCGCGAGATATCTTTACAAGCCACGTGGATTTGTTTGCATTTGATTGTCAGAAGACACTCTCTCACTTTCCATAATTTCATTTTGCCGCCATAAATTCCCTAGATTACATTATTTGAGCAGACGAATACTAGATGGGAATGCGTATTGTAAAAAATAGCCTGTAGTCCGCCAGAGGGCAATTGTTACATCGCGCATTCCTACCTAGTATTCGCTTGCTCAGTCTAGTGTGATCTAGGGATTTTATGGTTAAATGATTTCATGACAAAATAGAGGCAAAATAAATGGACAATTGGAGATCGCCAACACAGGCAGATGCATAAATGCATACTTACCGCCGGGCGTGCGCGCCATATTGAAGGCGATGTGCATTTTTTCTGGGTAATCCGCTGTAATCTCGCGATTGTGATTGTGAGTATTGTGACCCGGGAAAACATTTCTATTCGTCATCGAAGAACGTTTCCTAGGTCCTCGACCCTCGAAATTGGTAAAAACCACCCCAAAAAAATCCTTTCGCTACTACTATTCTCGGTGTTTTTACTCCAAAAAAAGATGTGTGAAAGGAATCGCGGAAACACGAGTGATGTGAGTGCACAAATTTGGACCAACCTTGATTGACCCCCAGGTATGTACAAAATGAGTGAGCAGAAGGTGGGCGTGTTGGGTATCAAAATAATCGGGAAGGCGAGACGAGTTCAAAGATTGTATTGAAACGGTTTAAATTGGTCTGGTGTTCAGGAAATTTGGGAAAAGCATGTGACTTTTTTCGGTGGCGCGTGGCGAGATGATCTGGAATTGTCTCTGCATTGTTCTTGTTTGAGACGCAGTAGGCCGGGGGGTGGGGTCTTTTTTTCTTTATTTTCTCCTCGGAGAAGAGTCGACGGTGTTTGTAATTCTGTAACTTTCGTATATCGTCGTGTCGCGAAGAACCGATTTCTGCTGGGGTTATGTCGTTGTGTGGAGCCGATGCTGGAAGTTGACTGGAAATTTGAGAACTTCCAGTGGGACAAGGTCGAGAATGAATGTCGGCGAAGGCCCTTTGCGATTTCACTTCTTATCGGAATCACTATTTTTTCTTAAGGTACGTTTTAGTGTGCGCTCGAACTTCATGTCAACAAGTGTCTAATACAAACATAGGTTACGTAGGTTTTATGGCATAGGGTTAGAATTGTGTTCCGGCTGTTTGGTTTTTTGGGCTGATAAAATCGAAATGTTGGGTTTCGGCAATTTAACAAAGTAACTATAGAGAATTCACAGAATTTCTTTAAAAATCTTGAAATTTGTATTCAAATCACATTTTTTTCAAGTACGAGTCCTGCTTGTTTATATCTCAAATGTTTGTGAGATGTAATTACTCTCTGATGTAAGATATGAATTAGAATTCACTTTTCATATAGCAAAAAACGGGTGAAAGGTTTGTTGAAAGATTTATTATTTTTGCATTAAGTCTTGTGCATTAATTTACACATAAAATCGAAAGTGACACACTTTCACTTTTCCCTGAAAGGCTTTTTTTAATCATTTAAAGAAAAATTAAAATAAGATATAATGACGAGTGGATAAAATTTTTGTCAACTGGCGTATATCGTAAGACGTAAGATGCTTATTATTCTCAATACTTTTTATTCATTATTTTACAGAAAGTCTCGTAGTTCATTCGTCTGAGGTAGAAATTATAGTAGATTATAGATTAACGAAAAGATGATTAGAAAGTCAGTTCAATAATTCGCTTCAGGTCCATCAAATTTCTTATATAAATACCAGAAGTAATATCTGTAATAACAGCGTAAAAGGAGCTCAAAAAAGGAGAAATACGATCATTTTCTAACTAAAAAGGGAAATAAAGAAATTTTATATTTTTAAATAATGTTGAATTTTTTTTCAATTTTTTCTGTCCGTTAATGTTTAAGCGCGTAAAACATTGAAAATTTCAAAAATATTTAATTTATAATGATTCAAAGAAAAATATTTTAGCTCTAAAGTTTTACTTAAGTCCTAAATAGCTTAATTTGAAATCGTTCAAATTAACATTTGTACATTTTTATTGGTAAGATTTAAAAATAAAATTTGAGACTGCTTAACACTCATACAAAGATTTTTAATTTAAATGGATCAATTTTTACCGTTTAACTTGAAATTGTTTAAGTTAGAACATTTGAGTTTGTAGTTGATCAAGTTGAAATATTCCATTTTTTACTTATTTAACTTTGTACACTTCAATTCAGAGTTGTTCACTTTCTAATACTTATTTTAAAAATTAATATATATTTTGTTAACTGTTCAAATTTTATGTTGGATAACAACTTCTGTTTCCGGTGTTCACATTTTCAACATGTTTTAAAGTGTTATAGCCTCAACTTTTTTTTTAAGAGTGTTGATTTTGTATATTGTATTTTCAAAAATCATGTCATAAATGTATACAATTTATCCAATATTATCATTTATTATAAAATTAATATTATTTCAATAATACAATTTGACTTCTATAAAATATTGGTACTAGGAATTAGGTCTAAATTATAACAAAGCGTTATTTGCTCTCGTGTTGAAACATGTTTTATGTACACAAGTATTTAAGCATTTAAGTCGACACCCTCAATTTAGAAAATCTTCTCACCCTTAGAAAATGTAGTACCTGGCAAATAACTTTAAACGCTAACCGTTAACCTTACTTGAGGCAAATAAAGTTTTATTGCTTTCAAAGCGAAGCCCACAAAAACTGAATTTTCCGTGGAGAACCCCTGGGCCTGGTGTGTATAACTGTATAGGTTTGTTCATTGGTCAAATAGCAAAATTCAGCTTCAAATAATTCTCTGCTCAAAATATAATTTTTTCAACTATTTTGATAGGATTCCTATTGAAATATTATAGCATAAAATATATTCCGGGTTTTTGCTTCTTGTCTTGAGTTTTGTAACTTCTGATGAAACGAGCAATTGAGTAAACGAGTTATTGAGTAAATGCTATTACGCAAATATTAAGTCGAAATGGATAATTATTGTAAAAGTTGGATCGAAACTAAAATTCATCCTTTATTCCTTTCCTATATAATCAGATTTCAAGCTAAGTTTTTAAAATCGTGAATGATCCATTTCATAAATATTGTAATGGAAATTAAATATTGCCTGTGAAAAGTATTGGACATCAATTTAATTCTAGAGTTCTAGCAGACCATTAATATTTGAATACGATTTTAATTTTGGATCTTTTCAATAATTTAAATAAGTGACATAAATTTATCTTAATTCGTAATAAGTCCAACCTCGTCTTGAGCAAAGAAAGCAGTAATCAATACGGAAGTTGGGCGTGACAAGACTGCATCGTTTATGATTTAGGCAACATGTTTCTTTTTATTGACATTTACATTTGTCACTTATTTCTTTCCTGAACCGTAAGGAATAGCGGTACACTATCTGAAAAGGAATTCATATTTTTAGAATGTTTAAAACTATAAAACAATTAAATGAAATTTTATTTAAGATTGAAATGAAATCTACTTCCTTATGAACTAACAATATACGCGCGCTACAGCGCGTGGGAAACATTGCATAGCCAATTGATAATAAAAAAATATATAAAAAGATTACTATGATTCCAAGTTAAAAATGGTACAATCTATAATCATTTTTAAAAATTACTTGAGAGGCATGATTTCATTTTTCAATCAAATTTTGTATTTTTTTAGAGATGAATATAGAAAGGGTCTTGGTAAATAAGAAGTCAACCTAAAAAATATTCTGTTTCTAGTGATTTTTCATTCTTTTGAATTTCTTGAAACTCTTTCAAGTCCTCTTGAATTTTTTAACTTTCTGGAAATCTTCTTAATTTCTCCGAATTCTCTGATATATCTGGATTCATATAAATTATCTGAATTCCTTAAATTTATGGAATTTTCAGAATATTGAGGACTTCCTGAAATCTATGGACTTAAAAAATGCAACGTTTTTAGAGGAATTTAGAACAATTGAAGGAATTTCGGGAATTCGGAGAAATCAAGGAATTCAAAAAATTCTAAACATAAAACTCTTAATTTTAAAAGAATTGTTTAAAAATTTTATTCAAGAAAGCTGAGCATTTTTTATTTTAAAAGCTATAAATGTGTTATTTGACCATTTTTGTGCAATTCAAAATAAAAAAATTTCAATTTTAAACGCTTTGAATTTCAAAATGGTCAATTTTTAAGTTATAAAATTGATTACTTTTTAGAAATTTAATATCGTTTAATATTGAATAATAGTAAAATAATATTAATTATTAATATAGTTTAATATCGAAGTCGATATGAAGCATTGAACTAATCATTGGTTTTAATTATTTTTCAACTAGAAAATATAATTATTTTCGAACTATACAATTTGGAAAGATTGAAAAATGAAACCAAACCATTTTCAATTTTTCGATTTATGTTTTCAATTGAAGATTGTTTAATTTTAAACGATTCCAGTTTGAAATAATTTCTATGTTAAAAGTTTCGACTTTCGAGCTGAAAGCTGATCAACATTATTTTTACGGAAACTAATATCAGCAGTCAAAAAGGTTAAAGGCTTCTTCACTCGAATTATTTTAAGTAATGAAAAAATGTAAAACTTATTATCTGGAAAATAAAATTAAAGAAACATAGTAAGGAAAACGGCAAATATATTTATTTCGGAAAAATTAGTTTCCCATTATAAATTTCATTTTTTGTACAGTTTCAAAAATTTAAAATTAATCCCAAAGCGTCAAATGTGAAGCTTTAATAATGATATTTGAACATATTAAAACATTATTCAATCTGAAACATTTTTACTTTCACATTGTTTATATATTGAAGCTTTCTATTAGAAATAAAATAGTGTCTATTAAAACCTGAAAGATTTACAGTTTACACATACATTCGAATTTTTTCCATTATTGTAGCACATTATTCAATTTAAATTATTAACAACAACAAAATTATCGACTCAGTAAATTTGTTACCTTTTCATAATTTTTTGAGTAAATTGAGTTTCGAGTGAATCTAAAGAATTAATTGAATATCTATTATTGTTACAATCTACGTATAAAATTTAAATTCTTACCTACAAAAAATTACCGACGCAGTCAACTCAGAAATTTTTCATAGTTTTATGAGTGATATGACTGTAGTGTCAGTCTAAAGTTTATCAAAATTTACAATAACTATCTTCATTTGCATGATTAAAATTGATTTGGTGTACCAATGTTTTTGATTTTTTAATTATTATTGTATATTAAAACAAAATATTTAAAAAGGCAAAATCATCACTACTAACCAACTTCATGCTGCAAACACTTGTCGATTATTATCTACTTTCTTATGAATAATTGTGTGCAACGAAATCGAAGCATCAAAAAATTCACAATTCAAAGATAGATTTCCAAACTACCTCCTTTTCGGCTCATTAGAGACAAGTACATAACAACGGAAAAAAGAAGGGGAAAAGAGAAAAAGTCAACCAAAACCTCTCACTTTTTCCGTATTCTCTCTCCGTCTTTTTTATACTACTAGCGAACCAACATGTTTCGAGAGCATTGTATAATGTTGTGATATTTTCAAATTTTTAATTAAAAATTATTTTGTTGCTACAAATATAAAACGTCGCAGTTTAATTTTCAAGTATCAATTAATGAGGATTGACAGTATTTTTTGGATCATTTATTACTTAAATTTTACTTCTATTTAATTCTAATTTGAAGTGAATGTTGGCATCTTCATATCAAATTACGCTATTTCAAAAAAAAATTTGAAGCGCGATTTAAACCAATGTTAAGAAATGTAAAGTTGTAAACCTTATCTGAATGATAATTAATTTTTGCTGTGAATATACTCGGATGAATCGATAAAGATTAAGTCTACCAGTTTCAGGTTCATTCTCCGAGGTTCTGTTTCCGTTATAAAAATACGCAGATTGGCATGCAGAACCGCTTTAAAATCATACGTGTCTGAGATTACCAATATGCCTTTATTATTCTTAGACATATGGCTTTATTAAGAATAAATAATTCAGGGGAAATAATTATAAATATTGAAAAAAATATTATAAAGGAATTTGTTATTAGTAATTAATAAGATTTTCTATTGTGGTATTTGATTAACTGATTCATTGAAATGGTCGAAGTACTTTGTCAGATTTTAAATAATATTTTCTCAGAACGGAGTCTACCCACGCTCAATTTTATTACCCCTCACGTGACATTTTTACTGAATTTAAATTACGCAATTCAGAATATCAGCTAAAATTGGAGGATTCATTTCTCCTCTCGTTTCTTCTTAAAGTAGGTAATTGTCAGATGATAAATATTTACACTGTATTAAATTTCCTGAAATTCAAAGTGCCTTTTTTCAATGATATTGTTCGACCTTCGTTGTGGCCTGATAAAGAATGCTGATATTCTAAAGCGTATATACACGAACTGGATGCCACACGGTCATAATTTAGCGAGTTTTTATCGAGCATTATAGTCGATTAAAGAAACTGAAAAGAAGATTAAAAAAACTGGATACAAGAATGAAATAAATTGTTGATAGTTATTGGAACAAAGAGATGATAATGTAGTTGCATTATATCGTTTCAATTGAATTTGTTTGCTGTCTTCTTAATTCATCGAAAAATGAAAGACAAAAATAAGTAAAATAAAAATTAAAGTAACTAGAATACAAGGACCCTTAAAAATTACAATAAATAGTTAAATAGAAGATAATTATATATTTTTTATAATTTAAAAAGTCACCAAATCAAGGGCTCGATTTCAATTAGTATGTTTAATGCATTCTTTTTTCTTCTGAATTCAGATCTATTCTCAATTGAAAATATATGAAACCAAATAGAAACCAAATTCTTATATTCCAAAAAAATTATTATTATTATTCCCAATTTTGAAGGCTTAAATGGGTCCTTGATCAATAACCCAGTTAAAAACTTTAGGTACTTTATTTCGTTTGGTATATTCCAGTAAATTCTGCAAATTTGAGTTTGTTCTTAACTTCTTTTAGGGTTTCGACCAGGAAAATAAAAAATGTGACCTGCACAAGCTGGGAAGTGCCCAGGATATTTAACCCTGGGCCTGTTATTAGACCAATTTTTAAAAGAATCTAAAAAAATTGGCTGAATTTGTATCTAAATCTAAATTGATTGCCTGGTTTTTGAATCTGTCCTAGGCCCTAGGCCTAGGATGTTTGGAATGTAGGACAACCGGACTTCAAAAAGAGAACAAAGTAGTTAGTAGGACATAAGTAAGATTACAAATTTTAGTCCTACATTGTCCTCGAACATTAAATATTTCAACGTAATTTTCTGAAATACAATAAAAAAATGTTTGCACTTTGTTATTTTACAACGCTAAAAGAAAAAAAGTACGGTAAAAATAAATCGGATAGATTGAAAGATAAGATTAAAAAGAGAAATATAAAAAACATCTACACATATTCTAAAAATTCAAAATGAATATTTTATTATTTTCTGTCATTTTGAATTTTGAAACTATAATTTCAGGGAAGTACAATTTCAGGCCTCGGACTCATTTGAAAAAATAAAAATAGTGGCATTAGTAACATAAATATTTTTAAAAAATTAAAATTTTTTAAATATTTCAAGGATGAATCCTTGAAATTTTGTTTCATTTATTCCCTAAAGTTCTCTAGAAATCCGTTGGAATCCCGTGACATATTTCAAATATATTTTAGATATCATTTTTTTATCTTGTTGAATACATTGGAATCTTTAAAAATATCCTAAATGTTTTGAAATCCTTTGAAATTGATAAAATCCCTTAAATCTTGTGAAACCTCTAGTAATCTCACAAGAATCGTGTAAAATCTCGTGAAACATCTTGAAATCAGTGATATATTTTTAAACTGCTTCAAAAATGATGAAAATGTTAAAGTTGTCTGAAATCTATGAAATCCACTGAAATCTATTAAAACCCTTGCATTCTGTTGAAATCCTCTGAAATCTTTGGAAAATTGTTCCATTTTTTAAATCCCTTGAAGTCTATAGAAATTCCCTGTAATCTTATGGAATCTTCTAATTTCTTTTGAAATCCTATGAATTCCTCAAATATATTTAAATTCCGTGAAATCTTCGAAATCTCTTAAATCTTACGAAATTCTTTGAAATTTAATGAAATTCCCAAAATCGTTTAAAATTCATTATATTCCTTAAAGTCCTTTGAAATTAAAAAAAAATCTTATGATATCTTTGATACTCTTTTAAAATCTCTTAACGTTTTTGAAATTTTGTGAAATGTCCTACAATTTTTAAAATCCTTTAAAATCCATTGAAATGTTTTAAATCTTCTTGGTTGAAAATTCGTCTTTTTGGTTTTAAAATTCCTCTTTTTTTGTTGAAATTAACAAATTTTTGGTTGAAATATGAACTATTACATTTTTTGTTGAGAATTCATCTTTGTAGTTTGAAACTTCAACTGTTTTGTTTCAAATTGAATTATTTTGTTGAAATTCGAACGATTTTGTTGAAAATTCGTTTTTTTTTTTTAGGTGAAATATCAACTAATACATTTTTCGTGGAGACTTCGTCTTTTTCTTCAAAATTTAACTTTTCGGGTTGAAAATTCATCTCTTGCTTTAAAGTTCAACTATTTGGTTGTAAGTGCAACTGTTTTTGGTTGAAGTTAAATCTTTTTTGTTTAAAAATTCGACTAATTAGTAGAAAATTTATCTCTCTTGGCTGAAAATTCAACTGTTTCATTAAAATTGCAATTATTTTGCTGAAAATTCGTTTTTTTTTGTTTATGTTTAAACATAGGACTTATCACGTTTTTCCTTTGAGAGGCTCATTTGTCGATAGGAAGTCATCTTGTTGTCGAAAATTTAACTGTTTTTAGTTGAAGTTTAATCTTTTTTGTTTAAAAATTCGATTATTTGTTTGAGAATTTGATTATTTGTTTGAAAGTTCGATTATTTGTTTGAAAATTCGATTATTTGTTTGAAAATTCGATTACTTGTTTGAAAATTCGATTATTTGTTTGAAAATTCATCTTTGTAGGTAGCACATTTCAGTATTTGATTAAAAATTCAACTATTTTGTTGAAAATTCATGTATTTTGCGGAAAAAAGTCATGTTTTTTTTTGTCGGAAATTTAACTGTTTTGATAAAGATTCGTCTATTTAGACAGAAAATTCGTTGTTTTGGATTAAAAATTCATATTTTTTCGTTGAAAATGCAATTGTCTTCTAAAAAATTCAATTATTTAGTTGAAAAAATTTTAATTGTTTTGTTGAACAATTCTTCTATTTGGACAGAAAATTCGTCC
The DNA here is from genome assembly GCA_011634705.1 of Andricus grossulariae. Taxonomy (NCBI): domain Eukaryota; kingdom Metazoa; phylum Arthropoda; class Insecta; order Hymenoptera; family Cynipidae; genus Andricus; species Andricus grossulariae. The sequence goes on along the minus strand of JAABKJ010000638.1, from coordinate 14,502 downwards.
TTATAAATTGAAAATTCATCTTTGTAGGTTGAAAATTCAATAATTTGATTAAATATTCAACTATTTTGTTGAAAATTCAAGTATTTTGCGAAGAAAGTAATCTTTTTCCTGTCGAAAGTTTAACTGTTTTGTTAAAGATTCGTCGATTTGGATCGAAAATTCATCTTTTTTAGATATTGAAAATTCAGCTGTCTTCTAAAAAATTCAATTGTTTAATTAAAAATTCAACTATTTATTTGAAAATTCATGTATTTAGTTGAAAAATTCGTCTTTCATGGTAGAAAATTAATCTTGGTTGAAAATTCAACTATTTGATTCAAAATTCAACTCGTTCGTTTCAAAACACGTTTTTTGTTTGTTATGGTTGAAATATCAACTGTTATATTTGTCGATAGGAAGTAATCTTTTTGGCTTGAAAATTCATCTTTGCAGGTAGAAAATTCCAGTATTTGGTTAAAAGTTCAACGATTTTGTGGAAAATTTAACTATATTGTTGAAAAGTCATCTGCTCTAATTTAAAGTTCGTTCTTTTGGCTTGGAAAGTCATCTTCTATAGTAAAAAAGTCATCTTACGGGTTGAAGTAAATAAATACATTTAAAATGGTAATCTTATTCCGTTTATAAAAGATTCTGCGTTAAAAATGTTACGAGATTAAAATGCTGGTGATTGAATATCAGAGTTGTCAGGATTGTCAGGATTGTCAGGTAAAATGAAAAATTGGTCAGGAAAAAATGAGGGAATTTCGAAAACGAAGTTTTGCAGTCACCTTGAGAGTACGTGTCCCAACATGTCCGGGAAAATCCGGACGGATGGTAACCCTATCTATACCTACCAACGTAATCATAATTACGAGATCGGCACGCGACATCGAATATCATGTAAAAACGTATCGTCTCACTCGTCCCTTGTCTCCAGGGCCGGCAGGCAGCCGAGACCCCGGTGAAAAATCGATTTCCCGTAGGGCACAAGGAGGGAGGGGGAAAGGGAGATGAAATTCGGGAAAATCCGTGGAGAGAGATTGGTTTCTGGCGCGTTTCCGCGTAATCGTGTGTGTGGGAGAGTGGTTGGTTCCTCCGGGTGATAGTGGGGGTGGGGAATGGACTACAGTCATGAAGCGGGTGGCGGCGGGTGGGTGAGGAACTCCGGGCCAGCAAAGAGCGAAGGGGGGGGGAAAGAGAGACACTCCGAGCCATGCACCAATGTAACGGGGTGAGAGGAGAAGTAATTAATGTGCGACAGTGCCCCCCTTCCCCCCTTTCACCCTCCTGTGTCGAGGGGGCACCCTCTCCCTTCCCTGCGGTCCTTTACCGCTACGCTTAGCTGCCATTGTGCGGAGACGCCACTTCCGAAGCATCAAATTTAATTCTGCGTTTGTGGCTCTCCGGCTCGTAGGCGTCTTCCAATTCTAGACCTTATCAGGAATCCGTAGACGAGGTCAGTTTAAAAACCTCCCGGAGACGTGGTGCTTGTATCATATCGGGAAATGCAGAGTAAGCTAGAGCTCGACTCGTTGCTGCTCCGAAACCGTGGAGGTTAGGGACGTTACTTCCGTGGTTACCGCCTGTCCGAGAATCGAGAAATACCTGTGAGTATGGTTCCAACTGGGAGCAATTATTGTGAAGGAAAAAAGATGACGGATTTCTGTTTAGTGATGTGGTTTAGTTTGTTTGTGGAAAACGGAAATGCGGCGAGATTTGTGGAGGTTAGCGGCTCTTTTTGGAGTTCGGTGTATCGGATTAAGTAATGAAAAAAATGTGAATGTCAGGGTATCGGTTCTTTAACTTGTGTACTTAGATGACAGAGAGTTAAAGAAGTTCGGAGGCGCGATTGTTTCAATCTCGAGTGCGGTGATGAGTTTTGGCGAGTGTTTGTAAAGATGATTTTACAATAATAGTGCTTTTTATTGCGGTTTATGTGACTGTGATTAATTATCAATTATAGGGAATGATACTGGATGTTGTTTTAACGAGTGTGTGGTTTTCAGGGTCGAAGTATGGAAGCCATGGACTTGGACGGAGATGCTGTCGTTGATTTGAGTGTCAGGTGAGACTTGTTTTTTTATTCGATAAATCGTAAATCTCGTGTTTTTGTTTCTGGAGAGGAAAAATCAAGATGTGTTTTATTTTATGTACAATCAGGTCCGGTAATTGGGAATTTTTTTAGTATGGGAAATTTTCACGCTTTTTATTTACAATTGAAGCCGTTTGTCAAAAGGGACCTGAGCCGTGTTTTAGTCAAAATGAAACTAAGAACGTACAGAACGTTTACATGTCCTCTAATAAATTCTATAATAAAAAGAATAATAATAATATCTAATTAAGTCTGAAATTGATTCAAATGTATGGATGGACTTTATAGAATTTCAAGATATAGTTAATCCAGAAAAACTCTTCAGTAAAGAGAAAAAAGTATGATTATGACTTATTTTATAGTCTAAACGGATCTACGTATCGTACGTAGGTTAGATAAGATTAAGAAGTTGTGTATTATTATAATTTTTCTATATAGTTCTGAAAAAAAGAATCCTAAATAAAATGTGTGTACAGAGAAATTATTAAAAAATAAACATAACCAAGAAACTGGTTTTAATTTCCCGAAAAGTCAAATAGAATATGGATCGTGAAAAAGGTATCTAAGCAGGCAATTTAAATGAAAATAACTTTAAAATTCCGTAAGCACGATACGTAAAAGTTGATTAATTTTTATTTGAAAGTATCTATCTGATTATTAATTCAAATTTATGTGAACTGACTGTTTTTTTATTTTTCTCGAAATCAAAATTTTAGTGGTCTTTTTGACAAACAACTTCAATTGTTCTGCCTTAAGCTTAAGTGATACAATTTGAGGTTTATTTTGAAGACTTGACTTTGAAAAGTAGAATGCCTGGGAATTTTTTTCATCTGTAGAAAAACCTATCCAATCAGTTTAAATTTCACTTGTTGTATCACGAACATGTTCGATTTGAAATTGTTCGGCAAAATAATTAAGTTTCGAATATGCGATTTTGAAAACTCCAATTCGAGATTTTCAATTGAGAATACAAGCCGTTGTCAAAAAGGGGCCTAAGTAGTGTTTTATCCCAATGAAAATAAATGCGAAAAGGGCCTATTACATCTCCTCTAGTGAATTCTGCAATAAAAAATATATTAATGATATCTAGTCAATCTTAACATTCATTACAAAGTATGATGATTATCGAATAGGGATGTCTCATTTTTTTAATGTCCGCTGATATTAGAGGTTAAAATTTAAAGTGCGATAAAAATTCCTTAAGTCCAAGCAAAACACTGAAAACAAGTCTAACCAAGTAAAATGAAAATAATTTTATCAAATTAAAAATAAAGTAAATCAGAAAACCCTTCAGTAAACACAAATTCAAGCTAAATCATGCACTGTTATCTCATTGTGAAAAATGGAACTAAGTATCATGAAAAACACCAAATGTCGTTAAAGTACACTAATGAAATAAGATAAGGTTAAAAATGTTCTATATGATTCAAATTTAGCTGTACAATTCTAAAGTAAAAACTCGTAGGACAAAAAAGGATTCAGGAAAATGAAGTCTGATTAATTTTTCCAATACGTAAACAAAGTATGCATCGTGGAAAAGGGATCTTGGCAGAAATATTATGTTAGATACCTTTTCCTCTGTAAGGAATGTTTTTGTCAATTTTGATTAGAAATCAACTTTTAAACTCAGTAAAAACTATAGTAAGAGTTTATTGGCCTGATTTTAAAGTATTTATATAATTATTAATTCATATTTAGGTTTATTCACTTTTTTATTGTTCTCGAAATTGGTATTGTAGCGGTTAAGCCCCTTTTTGACAAACGACTTCAATTATTAATGCTTCGTTTTAGATCTTTTAAATGTTGGTTGCCCTTAGTGTAAAATTGTTTAATTTTGAAAGCTGACGATGGTTTATATTGGTAAAATATTCCTTTTATGATCGTCTTACATTTAAAATTGCAAAATTTCAAATGTTTCAATTTAAAACTTGTCAGTATATTTGCATTTTTAACATAAATCTCTGCAAATTTAAAATGTACCACTTTGATTCTTGAAGAAATATATGAAATTAAACTATCGGGGTTTTTTCTGAGGTTTGAGTGGTTAATCTAAATATTTAAAAGTGTAATTCGTTTTCAGACTTAAAGTCTAAGCAAAAGACTTTTCATCTTTAGAAATCAGGTTTTTTATTTTCAATCCAGAGAATACTCTGATAATTATGTGTCCTTTTTTGCCCTACGTTTCATCGAATTCCAATGGATAATATTTGCATTTTGTATCAGTATTGGCTATTAAATTTAATTTTAAATTCGAACATAGCTCATTGCAAAATTATCTTTCCATAAAATACGTTTTGTTTATAATTATGAATTTCTTTTGTTAAGATTATTGTTATTGTAAGACAAACTCTTAAACTTTAAAGAAATCTTGTTGAAAAAAATATATTTTATTCATGAAAAGAGTTTTTTTCAGAGTAAAGTTCAATATTTTACTAGATTCAAAGTGAGAAACTAAAACAAAAACTTACAAGTTAATAATTTTAAGTTTACAATTTGCAAAGAGTGTGACATCGAAGTCAATATTCCCGTTGGAATACACATTTTTAATTTATTCAACCAGTCACATTAAAATTCATATCACAACTTACTGAAAATCAATATTCCGTCACTTTTGATTTCGAACTTTTAGTCTGCCGTCTGATTTTTTAAACCCTTTTAATTAGGTAACATTGAATAAGACTAATCTGTTTTAACAACATTAAGTCATTTGTAAAGCAATAAACTAATTTGGAACAGTTTGTTTTTGAAACTAACTCTATTAAATTAGTGTTGTGTTCTAATTTTTTGGCATAAGATAGAGTAGATAAAAGAACGTAAAAGCATAAAGTCAAGATTTTTAGATTTTCTATTTAGATCTCATATCTCAGCATGCATTTGTAGCAAAGTACATAAGATTTCCGATGATACTGACGCTTTCTCCACTTACGTAGACACGAAACAGTCCGCATCAACTTGAAAATGATATCGATGGATAGTCAAGTGCAGAAAGATTGATCGGTATCAACAGTGTCGATACAACAAGTGACAAAATGCAACCATGAGATCGATATTCTTATACCAAAGAAGGTAGTTTAAAGCTTTCACCTTCTTTAAGTCCTATCGAGTTTTACGAATTTTATTATAATCGATTGAACTTTTTTTCTTAATACACTTAAAAGTAATCGAATTTGCTTAAAAGCCTAGCTTACGTAAAAGGTTCCTTATCGCCATCTGTGGACGCGTTTACCTTATCAAATGTGGAATACTGGTTGAATATTTCTTCAAACGACTTGCATGCCTGATAACTATGAATAGCAAACCGTTGCAAGCAATTATTCTAGATAAATAGGCATCCAATTCTAAAACATTGCTACTAACTTGTCCTTGTTACAAAATAACACTTATATTCCATTTCTACCGCAAACTTAGGCCTAGGAAGAATTAGATTTAGAAAATTCGTGAAATATTTTCTGGAGATTCTAGTTTTAGGCATTCAATAGCCGATTAAAGAAATTAAAATCTATTTTCTTGGATAGAGAATTCAATGGGATAATTTTGATATTATTTCAGCAGCAGTGGCAGGAGAGACTCGTCGGCCGTTTCCATCAATTCTGCAGATATAGGTCCACCTCTCGATTTAGGAATACATTATTCAGCTAGTCCTAATGTTGAAAATAATATGCCGGAGGTACGAAATATTCAAAACGCAACGAGAGGTATTCTGGCACCGAAATCCGGCGATGACAGAAGACCGCGTCGGAATCTCAGGCCTAGAACAGAAAGGAGCTACGCCGAGAGTCCGGACGAACCTAGGATAAATGGTTACTTAAATGGCAACGCCTCGGACAGCGACGAAGGTTCATATTTTTTTAGTTACCACAGTCCAAATATTCAATCATCTGACATCCATTTCAGAATAATTTTTTAAATTATGTATTCCATTTTCTTTTAGGTGAGATGCCACCTTTTCTTCCGATAAAAGAACTTTCGTCTGACGAATTGGCAGAACGTGAAAGAAATCTTAGGAAGTTGAGGGAAGAGTTAAGATCTGAGGAGATGAAACTAGTTCTACTCAAAAAGCTTAAACAGTCTCAGCAGCTGAAGGAGAATATTGCGGCAGTGCCGAAAGTTCCAAGCAAATTGCCACCACCTGTAACTGTTCAACCTCCACCTCATAGGTGAGATATTTTTTATTTAACTTTAAAAAAAGTATTTTATAATTTAAAAAAATATTGAAAGGCAGGAGTCTCCTAGGGAGTTACTTTTCTCGTTTTTAGCATTGAAACAATTATTCATAATTAATCCCTCCATTTTTAGCTTTCCACGCTTGTTGAAAGTGCCATTTATACCACATTTTTTCTTCAAATTTAATCCTCAGTTCATAAATAAGAATGGTAAAATCTCAAATTTAAAAACGATCATCAAATAAGTAACCTGGGGATTTCATGAAATTGTTTGGGACTAAAATGTATTGTTTTCCAGGGCAAAGTATATGGCACGTATTTTTTTTAACAAAAAAAAACAACAATTCATGGCATCTTGTGCAATCTACACTGTTTTAAATTCCTTAAAGAAACTTGAAAATGTTTAAATTGACCAAAATGGCGTACATTTTTCGAAAAGCTAAAAAGTGAGTTTTTAAAAAAAAACCACCTTTGAATTTTTCCATACATAATTGATTTGATTTAAAGATTTATCAAAATTTAAACAATCCTCTATCTCTTACTTTTTCTTAAATGAAGAAACCTAAATTTTTATTAGACCAAAATATAATAGAAAAATAGTTTAAAAATTTACAAATTAAACCAATTTTTTATTTGAAATTGTTTTATCTCAGGTTTTAATTTGAAATGTACGTATTTAAGTCTTTTAGTTTTACTTCATACATTAAACTTTTTTCAAATAGATACTGTTTTTAGTGTTTAAACAATTTCCAAATTTAATCATTTGAAATAAAAAATGTTTGATTTTGTAATATTAAACAATTTCTAGATGTTTTAAATTAAACAATTTTTGAATTATCAATTAAATTTAAAAAAACTTTTACAAGATTTCTAAACATATCAAAAAAGAATTTGAAAGATTTTAACACAATTTTGTTATTTAAAAAAAAATTTAGGAAAAGAATCATTTAAAAATACATTTAAAAGATTTGAACAAATTTCAAAAATAATCCCAAATGTGAACAGATTTCAAAAACGTTGAAACAAAATGTAAATTTTTGATGATTGAACAAAAATTTCGAAGGTTTCAAGAAAATAAAAAACTTTTCTTAAGATTCCTGGAAAAACTTTTTATGATTTTTAATTCAAAAAAATTATATTTTGAAGAAATTAAAAAAAAAATTAAACGCTTTCTAAAAGTGTCGAACAAAATCTTTAACTTTTAATTTTTAATTTTATTTTAATTTAACTTTCTTGTTGAAATTTTGTTTTGACATTCCGAAGTCTTCAAAAATTTGTTGTGAATTTTATCAAGAATCGTAGAAAAATTGTATTTGAATAACTTTAAAAATAAACTGATAATAAATACTTATTTAATCGAGCCCAGATCTCAGGATCTAATTTGACTAGAATTTAAGTGTTCCAAAACTTTGAACAAATAAATAGTTATTCCGTTATTCGAAATTTTCATTTTTTATTAAAAATTATTTTTTCCCCGCAATTCGAAAAACTACAAGCGTGCGATTGATTATGCTAGTTTCATAAAATAAGATTGTTTATTCTTTTCTGAATGTAAACATTTCATGTTTAATATTTCCCCTATTTTTCGCCTTTTGCGTGAAAAAATTACCCTATTTCCTCTTTTTGGAACTTTTTTGCGCTGTTTTTTGATGTTTTTTGAGTGTTCCAAACTGAATAATTTCAGATTAAAACTTTATAAATTAAACAATTCCAAATTGAAAATTGTTGAAATGAAACTATTTTGAATGTACTAAGTAAATAAGTTGCAATTATAATTATTTCCAATTCAAAACCGAATAATTTGTAATTATAGATTTTAGAAATTTCACCAATTAGAATTGAACAATATTTGAAAATGAACAATTCTAAATTAGGCGTTTAAAATAAAATAATATAAAATTGAAACATTTAAATTTGTTACTATCTCCATAATCCAATTAAAATTGTGGTCACTGTTTATTATAAAAGTAGTTATTTTTGCTGTTTCTTTAATCTATTTGATTACATTTGTTAATTTTCAGTCATAGAACTGGTAAAGCGCCTCCACCATTATTAAGAGGGCAACCCGCACCGAGTAGGAGCAGCAGTTTGCACGCACCACCTCCAGGAATGTTGTTACCACCGACGGCTGGACGTAGTACGACCTCCAGTACCGGAATGCCTCCGAATATGGTGATACCCCAGCCACCTCATCCACGAGGAAGACCTCCAAGTGGAGCTCCGAACGTCCCCAGTTATCACCCACCTGCAGATCGAACGGAGAGATCCACGAAAGATCCTACGCCTGCTCCCGCTCATCAGGTGCGTTTCATATTCTACATAAAATGATAAATTAACTTTTTATCGAGAGAAGTATAGAACTTCATTCGATGAAAAAGTATCCATAGATCTTTATGAAAATTGTCCATAAAATAATTATGTTTTGTATTTAATTACAAAGCAGCTTATTGGAACTCAAGAAAATAAACCGACCGCGCCTTTAAACACCCCTGTCATTCAGGAGCAGGTACTGGTTTACGATCAAACAATTTACTTTGCTTGTTGTAAAGGTTATTCTTTCATGCTGCAAAGTTATCTACAAATTCATGGTTGCAGAGTCTGTAATAAGGGTGTCTACCTCACCGGGAAATCGGGTAAAACGGGAAATGACCGGGAATCGGATTAAATTACCGGGATTTTTCCCTCGAATTACTAATTGAAAGTGGTTTGATATATTTTGTTACTATAATTCTAAGTTGGAACAGGGAATTTTCGAAAAGAATTACAATTCTGAGATAGAACTGAGAATTTCCGCAAAGAAGTATAATTTTCATTCTAGGATCACTTTAGAACAGGAAATTTTGTTAAAAATTATCATTTGACTGTGACCAGGGAATATTGGAAATTAATTTAATTGTATCGGTATAGGGAACTTTTGGAGAAATAAATGAATTAAATATTTAAAAGATTCCCGTAAAGAATTAGAATTTTGTCCTGGAACAGGTAATTTTTGACGTGGGACGTGAAATTTTTGAAAATAATATCAATTCTGATTTATAAAAAGGGAATTTACAAAAAGAATCCCTGTTCGAAATCAGTATTTCTTTGAATTTAAAAATTCTCCTTCTCTGCAAATCAGAATTTTCCGGGATTTGAAACTTCTCTCTTCAAAATTTCCAAAAAAAAAGGGAGTTACTATATTTCATAATTATAATAGAAATTATAAATGCAACTTGGAACAGGAACTTCTTTTAAATAAATGTAATTATGACTTGGAACGGGGAATTTCCGTACAGAATTATAATTTTCACTTTGGAATGGGTAATTTCCGTAAGAATTATAACTTTTTACTTTGGAACAGGGAATTTCTTAAAATAATTAGAATTTAGACTTCTTTTAGAAAAATTCTATGTCACGTATCAGAATTGTAATTCTTATGGTCAAAAATTATCTGATTCAACTCAGAATTATAATTCTTTTCCAAAATTCCCTATTCCAAATCGGAAATCTTTCGAAATCGTTTCAAATTAGTTTGACTCTTTTCCATAGACCGGGGAAAATTAACAATTGACCAGATGAAAATCAGGAAAGTACCGGTAATTTAAAATCGTTTATCGGGTAGACACTCTGGCAAATCAAGATCTACAATTTAAATACTTGCCGAAAAACCTAGAAGTTTGAAAAGTCACACAATTCTGACATCAATTCTTTAGCAACCCTGAAAGTGAATGCCTCTCGCAATTCTTTTGTTTCTTTTCCTTACATTCTTATAGAAGTCTACTTACTTTTAGTACCTTAAACCTGATTTTTAATCTATTTTATTTGTTTTTTAATACAGGAAAGGTCAAGGGAGGATAATCAAACGCCAGCTCAGCGTCAAGCTGCCGCTAAATTGGCCTTGAGGAAGCAGTTGGAGAAGACGCTGCTCCAAATACCTCCACCCAAACCTCCACCTCCGGAAATGCACTTCGTTCCGAATCCTTCAAACACGGAATTTATTTACCTTGTTGGCCTCGAACATGTGGTCGATTTCATTACCAAGGAACCGGCGATTCCTCCGCCTCCTGAACCTTTTGAGTGCACCCAGTGTAAGACTGATTTCACTCCTGTCTGGAAATGGGAGAAACCGCCCAATAGCAACAAGAAGGAACCCAGAGGTCAACACGCGACCTTCCAACGGCCACCGGCCGGTCGAGATCCCAGAGTCATTTGCGAACACTGTGTTACGACTAACGTCAAAAAGGCCCTTAAAGCTGAACACACGAATCGGTAAGTTCACTTTTTAGCTTTTTATCTGAAAAACGTTTGGTGATATTATCCATAGGATAATCTATCCGATTGAATTCTTTATTCATCGATTTCGGAGGCCAAGATAGCGAAGTTTAGAATCCAGTTTTGTTCATGTTTTACAATCGAGATCTACTTTTCTCCCAGGTTATTTCAAGTAAAAGACTTATTAGTTGAACAATTTATAATAAACAGGCCTGCGGCACAGTAATTTTTAGTGACTTCTTTAAGTCACTATAGTGTGGTTTGTTTTAAGGAAAGGGCGACTTTATTCACTTAATCCACCTCATTTTAGATTTTATTATAAGAACAAAGAAAATTTAAATAACCTACGTCTGAAATCTATGGTAATAATAATAATCTAGTAATCTGTGGTATGAAAATGCTATTTAATATCACACTTCACACTCTTTCTCCTATTTTGAAGAAACTTCCCCTTTTCTTGTTGTTTTTTTTTTTTTTTTTGCTTAGATGCGAAGGGAATGAATATAAATTAATGAGAATATCCAACTCTTTTTGGCTGAAAGTTAATACTTTTTGGTTGAAAAGTCTACTATTATCTTTCTGAATTAGAATATATCTTTTTGGGTAAAAATTATATTCTTTGGTTGAAAATTCAATTAATTTTATTGAAAATTCAACTGTTTTGTTCATCATTTTTATTTTTGGATAGAAAATTCACATTTTTTTGTAGAAGTCATCTTTTTTGACTGAAAAGTAAGTTTCATGTTAAAAATTGGACTGTCTTCTAAAAAATTTGACTTTCTAGCTTGAAAATTCAACTATCTGGTTAAAAATTCAACTTCTTTGCACAAAATTCCTCTCTTTTGCTTACAAGTGCAATATTTGGTTGTAAATGTAACTGTTAGTTAAAAATTAATTTTTTTGTTATTGAAAATTCAGCTATTTGATTGATAGATAATTCATCTTTCTTGGTTGAAAATTGATCTTTTTGGGATTAAAAGTCAAATCTTTTCTAAAAAATTTTCGACTTTTTAGCTTAAAAACTCATTTTTTGGTTGAAAATGTATGTCCTTCGTTCAAAAATGCATCTTTTTATTATTTTTTTTTTGTATTGAAAATTACTTTTTTGTTGAACACTCATCTTTTCGGGATTAAAATTCAAAGGGTTTAAAAAATATTCGACTTTTTAACTTAAAAAATTAACACTTTTGATAATAATTAATTTTTTTGGTTTAAAGATTCATCATCTTAGTTGGAAGTTCATCTCTTTGGTTGAAAATTCGTTTCTTTTTTGTTGAAAATTAAATTTTTGATCTGAAAATTTAACCATTCTATATTTGATTGAAAATTTATATATTTTTTTAATAGAAACTTCAACTACTTGATTGAAAATTTGTCTTTTCGGTAGAAAAATAATCTTCTTGTTTGAAAAATCATATTTTTAGTTGAAAATGCAACTATTTGGTTGAAAATTAGTTTTTTAAAAATAAAAAATGTGTCTTCTTGGTTTAAAATTGATGTTTTTGTTTAAAAATTAATTGATTTTATTGAAAATTCATCTCTTGATATAAATTTCATCTGTTTTGGTTTAAAACACATCTGTTTGGTTGAAAATGACTAATCGGTTTTGGTTAAGGATTCAAATATTTTGTTGAATTTTGCCTTTTTTGGTTGAAATATTAAGTATTATATTTTTCGTTGAGATCTTATCTTTTTTGGTTGAAAATTCAACTGCTTGGTTGAAAGTTGAACTACTTTGTTAAAAACTAATTTTTTTATTGTAGATTCATAATTTTAGTTGAAAATTCATCTCTTTGTTTGATAATTTAACTTTTATTGTTGAAAATTATTTTTTTTTTTTGTGTTTGGAAATTAATATTTTTAACTAAAAATTGAACTATTCCATTCTTGGTTGAAAATTTATCATTTTTAGTAGAAAATTAATCTTCTTGGTTGTAGTAGTCTGAAATATAAGAGTTTTTTATTATATGAATTTATAATTTTTTGGGTTTCTAGTTCCTATTGTAAAGCATCGAATTATAAATACGGCAATTAAGTATCAAAGGTTTATTTAGCTTGTAATAAAATGCATCACAATCTGTCTGGGCATTACTTGCAACATTGATTCTAGCAATTGTTACCTTGGTTTTCAACCCTGAATTCAGCAATAGGATTTCATTTAATCATGTAAATACAAGCCGATAAATTAAATGTGTAATGGAATCGAAATTGTTGAGTTTTGTATTGACATTGCAGGCCTCTTTTTTTCTGAGCAGGAGTCACTTTTAGTCACTTTTAAATATAAATTAGTCACTTTTTCCACTTTCTTCAAGTACATTAGTCTCTGGAAGTCTTAATAATACAAGAATATTATAAATAAACATGATTGTATTGACCTTTGAATATGATTTTAGGTTGAAAACAGCCTTTGTGAAGGCATTACAGCAGGAGCAGGAGATAGAGCAAAGATTAGCACAAGCAGCGTGTCCCAGTCCGAGTCCGGATCCGCCGACGCCGAAACCGATTCCAAAGGCACCGACTCCTACTAGAAGAGTTGCGACGCCACCAGCTCCACCTCCACAGATACCTCAGGCGCCTCCACCGGCGCCAACACCTCCAGCTCCGAAACTTCAGGAACATCCTCTAGTGAAGCTGGCAGAAAGTGGAAAGTTCAGTCCCCATCATGCAGCAGCTGCAGCGGCTTTACAACAACAGTTGTTTAGAGGTAAGTTTTGTTTATAAATAATTTTCCCGGTCATTAAAATTTAAAAATTCAAGCCCTTAAAATTAAACTTTAAATTTTAGGTATTCAGAACTGAATTGTAGACTAAAGCATTTAAGGTGGAACAATAATTCTAAAAGTTTAGAAATTAAATTCAGAATTTGTAAACCAAATTTTTTAATCACAATCAAAAAAATACAGTGAACTCTTGCCTGTTTCAAGGGCCGCGAAACGTAAACATTTTCCTATTTCAAGGTTGGAGGGGCTCCCACCTCTACCGCGAGTCGTCGCCCAAATATGCTGTAAGCCTATTTGCTAATCATGCATGTCAGTATTTTTCAAGTGTTTTTGTTGACGTACTACGTGACAAATATAACATTTACTTGAAATAGTACAATTTGCTAACCAAAAAACTGAATAATAGAATCAAAATACGACTCAAATATTTCGCGGACTATTGAGTACTGTAGCATGACGTCACGATCATGCTACGATAGGTGGAAATGTCAGGAAGTTTAGCATAGTATGTACATCTTGACATGGGACTGCATACGCCTTTTTGGAGAAAATATTCTAAACGTAAAAGCAAGTTATAAATGTCTGAATAGTAATATTTTTCAAGTGTAGAATGCATTTGCGCAATTCTATATCATCCTTTTATCGGTTGAAGGCCTTACCGTTTCACGAAATACAATCAACTATGCGAAATTTGAGGTTAGAGTACCCGATCTGATACACTAACCTGAAATTTTTTATATTTTATTTTATTTCGTGGCACTGTAAGGTTGTCAATAGACAAAAGAATGCTCAGCGTGAATCGGACTTTTGTAACTCCCAGCGTTTCGCTTATCGAGGGAATTTTGAGCAAGGACAGACTTCTCGCGACAAAAATGCGGAGAAAAATGTGCTCAAGTTTTTGGAAAAGTTTCAGATCAAAATATTCAATAGTTTATGATTATTTGTGATTTTATTTAATGTCAGCGCTGGAGCTTTCGAGTGTACTATAGGACTGGGGCTTGCCCCCGTGACATGTTCTTTTGCTAGTGAGTTTTTGCTTACAATAACGATAATAATTAAATTTCTTAGTAAATAACGACTTAAAGAAAGTACAGAGGTATCAGCTTACTAAGTAACGTAAGTAAAATATATTCAAAAATACTTATTCGTAGGGTAATGGAGATTACAGAAGAAAAGATATGGGAAGTCCAAAGTGGATTTATGCCAGGAAGATCATGCACTGATCAGATATTTAGCTTACGACAGATCACAGAAAAAAGCTTGAGAGTAGGAAAGAAAGTTTTCTGTGCATTTGTTGA
>JAABKJ010000637.1:0-46898 GCA_011634705.1 Andricus grossulariae | reverse complement strand
GGGAGTCGAGAAAGCTGTTTTGTGTGAGTCTCTAGGGTCCATTTTTATCTGATGGAATCCCCATGCTAAGTCAAATATCGAAAAGTATTAGGCTTTCCCTAATTGATCTAAAATTTCTTTAATGTTTGGAAGTAGATATGAATCACAAATAGTTTTTTCGTTCCATTTGCGATAGTCTAAAATCATACGCCATTTTATGTTTCGGTAAGAGTCCGGTTTCTTAGGGACTGGAAATACTGGTGTATTATGTGGAGACTGTGATGGCTTTATTATTTTTGTCTTAATTAATTCTTCGACTTCATTTTGAATTTCTTCTTTTTGGACGTGGGGGAGTCTGTATGGTCGTGTAAAAACTGTCATTTCGTCCGTGGTTATAATGCTGTGTTGTAATACGTTTGTGCCTTCAAGTACTTCTCCTGGTATATGGAATCGGTCTGCGTTTTTTTCAATGAGTTTTCATACGTGTGCGTATTCTTCTTTATTTAAATGTCCAAGACGTAATAGTTCTTTTATTGACTTGACTCTATCTTCATTTGAAATATTAAAAGTTTAGTGAACATAATCTCCATCTTTATTTGAATTTAAAACATAGCTAAGGACTTGTTCGACTGTTTGGTAGTTATTATTATCATTTTGATCTTGTGTAATAAAAACTTCGTTATCTTCAGATGTTCATTCTTCAAAGTCGAGAATTTCTACAGTTGGAATTGCAATTACTACTGGTTCTTCACGAGTATTAGCTATTTTTAAATATGCTTTACCGTTATTATTTTCAACTATTGCGTTTCCGAAATATATACCACTGTCTTTAGGCAACCATTCGGGGACGCAACCTATTTTTTTCGTTGCTTTTGCGAAAATATTAACTTCTAAAACTCCGTCGTGTTCAATTGGCACTTCATTGGAGATTATATTAAAAATTGTTGGAAATTCTAAAATATTTATTGTTATTTGACCGCGAGTGTAAACTGGATGTTTGTTAATTCCTGTCAATTTCAGACAATTTTGTTTATTAATGTTCACGCACGATTTGCCTGCTTTTTCTTTAATTAAATTGGGACCTGCTCCTGTATTAATCATTAATCTTACAGGATTATTGAAACCATTTGTTGACAATTTTATGTGAGGTATAGTATCAGTGACGCTTGAGTTTACTTTTACGGTTTTTGTTCCTTTATATTTTTCAAATTTAGAGTCGGATGCATTTAATTCTTTCTTTAGGCCTTCCTCTGAGCAACCGGTCTGGGAAGGACGTTGGAGTTTTCCGAATTTATTTGTGGTGGAGGATTTAATTGTTGCGGTTGTTGCTGTTGTTAATATTGATTATTATGTTGTCTTTTGCGGCAATCATTAATAACATGACCCGGTTCTTTGCAATAGTACCAAATTATTTTATTAGGTTCAGGCTGGTAGTTATTCACGTGTATCGAGACGTTTCGAGAGTCATTTCTATTCCATTGTTGGCTAGGTGCCTGTCCTCTCCACGGTGGTCTATCTTGGTTATACAGTACTCTTTCCGAGTAAGGCCGCATCGAGAGAGTAGGGGAGTAACTGCTGCGGTCGAGCTATGCCCCCACTCTAGCTCCGCATTTCCCTCCGTCGAGTTTTGTTTCGCTCCTTCTGAGTAGTGCCACAAAAAACAAGGACAAACTCATGTGCTCGCATCCCCAAGAACGCTAAAACTGCTTTCTATTCCAATATTGCTGTACGCTTTTATGTGCAGCCAGAATTCCCCTTGTTTTTTTTTCATGAACAACACAGAAAGCTTGTTTAATTTTGATTGAAAACAATTTTAAGAATAATTATTTGGTACTTAGGTTTATCTATATTTATAATTGGAATTATTCACGTGAATTTGATGCCCGCGGGCCTCGCGGCAGAGTAGCGCCGTCTGTGTTACGAGCGATATTACTCAGAAGGAGTGATTCCAAATCTAGCGCGGAACGGGACGGTATGCTGGAGAGGGAAGCATTCGAGCGAGATGAAGGACATGGAACTACTCGGAGTAGTCTTAATCGGAAAGAGTACTGTATTTATTCTGAGTTCCCCACGGCTCATATCGGGGTTTGTCATTTGACCAATTATTTTGTGGTTGAAATCGATTATTAGTTTGATTTTGAGAATAATTAGGAAAAGACTGTCCTTGATTTTGAGAATTATTAGGAAATAATTGTCTTTGAAAATTATTTGTAGAAAATAGTCTTTGATTTTGGAAATTATTAGGAAAAAAATTGTCTTTGATTATTGTTACTAAGGTAAGGTTTTGAATAATTATTAGGAAATCGTGCCTGAAAATTATTTAGTCGATTAAATTGAGTATTTTGAGGGTTTGATAATTGTCTTGCAAGAATACGACATACTGATGCTACATGACCTGTTTTTTCGCAACATTGGCATTGGGCATTTTCTCCTCTCGTAAAGTGTACTTTATTGGATTTAGAAGTTTCTCCTGAATGGAGACCAGGTCGCGATTCTTTTCTTATGTATTTGTTAGTTGCTAATCTTTTTTCAATTTCAATTGCTTTAGTAGCAAGTAGCGAAAATGAATCTGCTGTTCCTATTCTCATTTCTAATTGTGGTCTGAGTCCTCTAATAAAATGATCCATTGCATAGTTCTCTAATCCAGTTTGAAAAGATTTTTCAGCAGTTCCTTTATTGTTCATTTTGTGAGCGTCAATTATTCTATCAGTTATTTGTTTTATACGCGAGGCATAAGATATTACGTTTTCATTTCCCCACATAGATATACTACCGAGTTCCCCTTGAAGTTGATCATAGTACCCGAAAAGTCGAACAATTTATCTTCACGACCTTTTCGATAAAAAGAAAATTATAAGTTATATCATTTTCAAAATTCAGAAAATCAAAGGAAAATGTCAATTTTTCGCCAAACAACGCACGATATGAAAAAAGTCAAAAGGGGGCAAACGTTCATTTTTGAAAGCCCTACAAGATTATGATAACAACTTTTTGACTTTTCTAGAAAAATCCAAAATTCAAACTTTGACCGCACAAATCAGAAGACAAAAATCAAAAAACAAAAATTGTACACCAAAAAAAAACAATTTCTTATTAATTACTTTTTGATAAAAAAGTAGTTTTCGCCTTATTCATGAAAAACAATATTAAAAATAAAATAAATTAAATTTTTGGACAAACGACAATAGCTAAGAAAAAATAAATTGACAAAATTTGATCACCGAAAGAAGAGCTGCAAATTTGTTATGAATCGTTTCTTGATAGGATAGGTAGTTTTCATTTCAATCGTGAAAAATAATATTTGAAATAAAAAAATGAAATTTTTGGAAAAAAGACGCAAGGTACGAAAACGAAATTGATAGACGAAAGTTGTTCACCCAGAAAATATCAAGAAATTTTTTATTAATCACATTTTCATAGAACGCGTATTTTTTTGTTTTAATCGTAAAAAATAAAAAGTAAATTAAATTAAATTTTTCGAGAAACGACAAAAAAAATTGAAAAGCCAAAAGTTGTGTCACAAAAAAGAACTAGAAATTTTTTTTATAGGATGCGCACTTTTTTTAATTATAAAAGCAAGACAATGCAAATGCATCTGTTTCAATATCAATATATATTACGAAATGTATTAATAATATAAATTTATTTAAATGATACATTTTTCTGCCTATCTGGGAATAAAACTTAGTGCAAAATAAGGAACAAATATAAAAGTAATCATGAAAAATGAATTTTTTACATTATTTTTAAATATCTGAATAAGCAGAAATAAATTCAGAAATAAATATAATATTCATTTGATATAATAGAGTTGAACTTAATGTAGAAAAGTTTGCACTTTGGACAAAATCGAGTGCGAAGCACGACATGTGTGATGAGAATGTGTTCGCTAATGCTGAAGGAGTTTTAACAAAAGAGAATTCAAAACGACCAAAGTACAGTTGTCGATGCTTGACCTTTAATTGTAAACGGTATGGGCATAAATGTGGAGGCAGCACAAAGACCGAGCGCGTAGCGCGAGGGAAATACGTTATCGAGCGCGAAACGCGAGATTCAACAGTAGCTTTCGTATTTAACAGTCGCTTTCGCTTTCCGTATCTCACGACGTTTGGCTCAAAAATTGAATTATCGACTTTTTATAGTACTTTCGACAAATAAAACCGAAATGAGATTCCCTATCAAATCAGGGCTCAAAATTTGAACTTTTGATTTTTTCATATTACTTTTGACAAATAAAACTGAAATTAAAAATCCTATCTAAAAATGGTTAAAGTATGGGAGGGATCAATCATTGACTTTTCAAAGTATAAAAAATGTATGGTAAATGAGACGAGCCCATACTTTGAGTATATTGAAATAGTATAGATAAAGTATATCTGAAGTATAGCTGAAGTATGGCTGAAGTATAGATGAAGTATAGCTGAAGTATAGCTGAAGTATAGCTGAAGTATAGCTGAAGTGTAGCTGAAGTATAGCTAAAGTATAGCTAAAGTATAGCTGAAGTATAGCTGAAGTATGCGATATACTTCATCTATACTTAAGTATAGCTGAAGTACAGATTATACATCATTTATACTTAAGTATGGCAAAAGTATAGGGCATAGAAATGCGTTCATTTTTTCCTCAAGATACCCTAGCAACGTGATAAAACATAATGTATCATAAATGACAGCTGGTCCAAAAATTTAAAAAGTTCGTGACTCAAGTGATTTCGTGAGCCAAATATGTTTTGAATATTGTTCGTGATGTTTAGTGCTCAATTTCGCATACTATAAAGTTGAATAATTTATGTTACAATTAACATTTTACTTATTTTAAAATTTACTTATTTTAAAATTTACTTATTTTAAAATTTACGAACAATATTCCTTGAAATTATGAAAATCATGGTTCTGAATCTCTATTTTCATCTATTTCAGATAACTGATTATCTCCCATCAGAAATAATACGGCTATACCTGCTCTAGCCATGTTTTTCTTATACGTTAGACATAAGCTACATACTTCAGCTTTACTTAAAAGATATACTTCAGCCATACTTTGACTGAACATCAGCTATACTTTATCTATACTTCATCTATATTTGAGCTATACATCAACTATACTTCATTCAAACATATATGAAGTATGGGATCGTCTCAAATGCCATACTTTTACTACACTATCTGAAAGATCACTCCAATACGATTTCACAGATGTTTTCCTAGATCAATCCCATACCAAATTTTTTTACTCTGGTATTTTCGATAATGAAACCAAAATTTTAAGTCTAATCAAAAAAGGGTAAAAAGAAAAATTAGAGGTATTTCTAAATGGTAAAATTCTGTTATTAACCTTTTTTACCTATCTGCTATCGTTTGGCTTAAAATTCGAATTTTCGACCTATTCGTCTTAAATGCATAAAAGCAAGAAGACAAGTCCTATAAAAAATGGGTGGGGGAAATATTGCAGATATTTTAAAAAGCTTTAATTCTTCTCTGAAACTTTTTTTACGTATCTGTTGTCCTTTGGCGTAAAATTGGAATATTCGATTTTTGCATAGCATTTTCGCTAGATAAAACCATAACAGTTGGTCAAGGAATGCTGGTCAACGAACTAGTTCCTTTTTTCAGAACCCAAAAAAGTGTGCCAAAGCTCGATTTGATCCGTTCATTTTTTCGAGAGTTATCGTGTTTGCTGAAATACAGACAGACGCACATACAGACAGACGAGCATCCGCCATCACCAAAACATGATTTTCGGCTTCAGGGAGTCTCAAAACGTGGAGATCCGATGAACAACTGAGGTACGAAATTTCGAACGATTCTAATACTTTCTCAATCATAAATGATGAGGATGGAAAAATTACACTAGTAGAAAAAGTCTCATTTCTCCCCCTTGGAATATAATATACTATTGTATGTTATGAATTGATTTTTATATTTTTATCCAAGAAATGTGTTTCATACATTTCACTCTATCCCTTACGTCTTTTATCTCAGTGTAAATTCGCCCATAGATTTCAACATCCTGGATGCGCTAAGGAGATCCTGCTGCTTTCGCTCGAGTGTTATTAGTCTCACTCCATTATCGCGTCGTCCTCTCTTTCGGTCGCCTAACTGTACTGTTTCTCTTCATCCGTGAGATACACCTTGGTGCTGTATTACGTCCGGGAAGTGCTTAAAGTTTGTCAGATTATGGCAAATGTACTAAAGAATGTGCTGACGCTCACATTTCGCATTACCTTAGAGAATGCTCATTCTACGTGAAAGTGGACATTGTTGTGCTTTATAACTTTGAAAGAACATTACTCTTAATTGGAAGTAAAATACTCAAAACTCTACGAAAATAATCGACTGAAATAAATATACCAAGAATCAATGGGTTTACTCAACGGGTGAATGATTCCAGAGTTCAGTATGATGAGAACCTTTAAACGTATACTGTTATCTAGAATGGAACTATTTATTATTTTATTAGTTTAATAATTAATGTTTAATTCATCCACAATCAAATTCAAAGGGTTACGAATTAAGCATCACTATGACTGACTGAAAAAATAAAATTGGGAATGTAATCAATTTCTTATTTTATATTATGAAGCGTGAAGATGTAACTTGATGGATGAAAGATGTGTCTGCAGTAATTTAATTGACTTGTCATTGCTTTAATCCTACTTCAGCGAGACGAAGAAGTCATTAAGATTATTATCAAATCCGAAATGTCTCTTTAAAAGTATGTCTTATTTTTCTGCACTATAAACCTGGATATAAAATGGCACATCATTTTCTTAATGAGATATCTCATTATTATACATCGGTTCAAGTTGACACTATTTTTTGACATCAATTTTTTCATGAATTTACCTCATTGTCTTTAAAATAAACGGAAAAATATTTGGAATTCAAAATTAGTCACTTGATATCCAGTCTTGATTAAAAATCCTTATTTTCATCTATCTTGAATCAGGCTCCTTTCTATTGTTCTTGGGCTATACAATTACACCATGGTCATTGAAAACAACCGCTTTTACACTTTCGACTCCACTCACAAACAATTCTCAATCATTTGTGTCCATAAAATGAAAGGATCTCCTCCACCAGTACACTTCACTACATGCTTTCTCGGATTCTGCGTGAACTTATGAACTCAGTAACAACGATGATGACAGAGATAAAATTAATGAAGTCTGTATATTGTCACAGAAATTCTAACATTAAGAAATACTTCGAAATATAAATGAAAATCTACTTATCGTTCTACAATAGCATTTGAAAAGGATGAAAAATAAACCCAATTTTGCATCGAACCCATTTTAAGAGTATCGAAAATAGCAACAACAAAAAAATATAATAATTTACTATTTTTCACATTAAATGACCAGAAGACGAAGAATTGTATTACCATAATTTGCATACGAAATCACCAGAAGAAACATTCAAGATAAATAGACCTTAATAGTTGGCGGAAGAAGGAAATTTGCGGCTGAGATGTTTATGGATGAACATTCTTGTTGAGGATCATCAACTTTCTCTTGCCTCCGCGAGGATCGTACACGCTCCAGTTCATTGCTCAAAACGTGCAGAGCAAAATGAGCACAATAAGAATTCTCGTGCCAGGGATCTGATTCTTCTCTGATAATTTGGAATTCTAGATTTCAAAAGTCTCTTTAGTAACGCTCATTTCATTAGTTAGTCATAATTAAAAGCATAATTATATTTATCATCTTAAATTTAAATTCAAATCATCATTAAATTCAATCATCTCATATAAAGTCGTACTTGTTGCAAGATCAAAACCCTAAAATGATATGTCAATTTTAAAAATAACTCACTAAGAAGACTAAAACGTTATTTGTTTGTGACTTTTAATCTGCAGAATGTACAATACGCATGTATTAGGTTGCTGCAGATGAAATGGCCGTTTTTGATTTTATTATAGTTGATATTTCATTACAAAAATTATTATATTTTGAAGCAAAAACAGTTGAATTCATCAAACAAACTTTCATTAAATAATAGAATCCTCAATCCAAAAATATTAATTTTCAACCAGTAACACAATATATCTGAAATCAAAAACGGCCATTTCACCTGCAGCAACTCAATACAATCATTTGTATTATTTTAAATTATATCACTAATACTTATTTGCTTATGCCTATCATTAAACTAACTACTATTCATTCAAAAATGCAAAATACTTAACCTACTAGCACAAGTGCGTTTTGATAGGCTAACCGAGTTCAATCGACGAACAAGAAATAGCGATAAAAATCATTCAGGCGTTACAAAACTCCTGTTTCTCATTCCGATTTACATGCCTCACTGTGTGTCTGTTATTTTATTTAGAAATTTCAACCTGCAGTACCACAAACTGTACAAAAGTATCAACTTTTATTTTCTGCTCGAACATTGTCCAAAAATTATAAACAAAACAGTTGATCTGAATCTAAAGTGTAAATGTAGATCCAAATAGAAAAGTGAGTCTAAGTATAAACGCTGACCCAAATATCTCAAGGGATCCAAATATAAAAATGGATACATAAAAAATGGAATTATTTTCACCCAAATTACTTCCTTTGTACAATAAGTCCTTGCTAATAGGCAGACAATGCAGAAATATCAATATTTTCTGTTAGATTATCTTCGACAAACAATTGATCTGAATCTTCAAAAGTTGCTTCACGCCTAAAATTTGTATATTTCATACCAAAACGAAACTATAACTAAATTCATATTTGTAAAATACATCCAATTCTCTCAAACCACTTCATTTTCTTCATAAATAGACACATTTTACAATCCATCGCCCACAATAACCAGGTAATAAAAAAATGTCAATAGTTATGTTCTAGTCAAGTATATCCTGCAACAAGTCCATCTGAATTTAATATGTGGTCAAAAAAGTAAGGATTAAATTTTTCCATAATAAAAAGGCCGGGCCTAAACTTACGGATGGCCTGTACTTTTATCTCTAGCTGCACGATCAAGCTAAGTTGAAGATTTTGTGAGAATTTCGTAAGCATTTCTTATGTTAATACTTTTAATAATTTCCATTCAAAAGTGAACCGACTAGAAATTTGAGCTACATTTTAGTTTATTAATTCTAAACAAAAGCAAGTCAAATTTTAAAACATTGTCAACCCTTTGATGTCGAGATGACACAGTGAAAAATTACATATCATAGAGTCACAACTACAAAAAATTTATCATCACTCAATTAAAAATTTTTCTAAGAAAAATTTGTCCGGAAGTTTAGCAAACTCTACAATAATCTTTTTTATTAAATACCCCATTGATTATCAACCAATCAAGAATGCAAAACGAAACTAAAAATCTAAGATTCTAAAATTCGAACCAGTTTCACTCCCTACAAAATTGGACCCACTTATCCTACTTCTTCGTTCAACACTTAAGCCAAGTAATTGTCGCTTTTCCACCAGTCGCTGCCACTTTCCAGATTTAACGTTCGCCCGTAATGATTCACTAAGCCGATATAAGTCAGATGATGCAACTGGAATCTCTGCTTGTTAGAAAATATCATTATCGACAACAAGGATAATGTAACAGGTACCGGTTCATGTTTACGACCGCGTGCGTACACACCTATCATTGTGATAGGCCTGGCATACTCAGTGGAACGTATTCCAACATAGTAACACTTTACTCTAATTTTGGCTGCGCCATTGAAGGCCACTGTTTCCACGAACTTTTTAAGGCCCGTTTGGTAAACGGGTCGAGAGATACTTATTTACGGGGCTGTACGGTATTGTTTTGGTTCAGAAGGCCGTATTTGCTCTCGTGTTGGGGGCGTTAAACAGCGCGTGCATTAGGCGAGACTATGCATCAGCTGTAGGATATGCCAAGTCGATATGGAAGGAGATACTTAAACGTACTTGCTCATACCTATCAACTATATAAGAACCGAGCTGCCTGAGTCCAGTTTGATTAGTCGACAACAGTTCGAATGGGATAGAGTAAAATAGAGTTCCAGTTTCTTATTTTTGACCGGAAAGTGACTCAAGCCAACAAAAGGTAGTGTTGTTCGGCGGCTTCGATTCAAAAGAGAACGATCAGTGACCTTCAGTGGCTGATGAAGAAGGTACGCGTAGTCTGCCTCATCGGCATCCAGATTCTGGTCCTTTCTGACCTAGCTCAAGGTAAAAATGACTACGTCAAGTTTTTCGAAAAGTGTACAACGGAGAAGAACACATTCGACTGCTTTAAAAGAAAAGCCGTTGAGGTTCTTGACTCTGCGATCAAAGACGAATCTGTTTATGTGATCAATGATTACGTCTCGATTGCTAAAGATCCTAACGTGCAGAATAGTGATGAAGGACAGGAGAATGCAACGGAAAGAAGTTTGGATCAGGAGCTCGATAGCAAATTCCATGAATACCTTTCCTCTAGGAGTGTTCAACTCACTATACCTGGTGATAGCTTCGAAGGTATGTTATTATCAGAAAAGGTATCTTTTTCAATATAATGAAAACTTTGTACCATCTTATTAGGTACTTGTTAGCAGGTCTTTGCTATTCTTAAGGTCCTTTTTTAAGTGTCAAGTTGTAGATGATCAAATGTTAGATAAAGCACTTTGTTTTCTAAGATAATTATTTTTTATAAGTTGAGTGTCATAATTCTCTTATTTAATCTGATTTAATTGGTTTAATTGAACTACTTCCGTATTTCAGGGCGTGGGAAGAAGAAGGGTAAAGGATATGGAGGTGCTATGATGATGGCAGGAATGGCAATGGCAGGTGAGTTAATAATTTTGCGTCATTATAGACTTCCTATTCTTATATAGACCTTCAAATCGAATGAAATTTAAAAAGGTTTGGATTTCTTAATTTATAAGCTAAACTATAAACTTTATAATTTATAAACTTTTCAAAATTATAAGTTGAACTTAATTTTAAATTAAATTATATATTTCATTCTTAACATCTATTACAAAAATTAACTTCAGGGCAAATGGTATTCTATGACGTAGAAAATTACCGAGAGCGTCCTTACATTTTTTCCGCCTTCTGATTTTTGAAGTAAATAAAATATTGCATTGAAATTTTACAAAAATGGAAGAAGATATATGAAGCTGTCGTTCACGGCCCCGCTGAAGCTTGTAGTTTGGATAAAAAATTCTTATTTTTTAATTTTTTCACAAAATCCTTATTGAGGATACATAGATGTTGCTTCTGTCCTTATGAACCACGGCTGTAAGATGAGCATGAAAAACTGTTTAAAAAACAGCTTTTCTTAAAAAATACAAGGTCAAAAAGTTCAGATAGAGGTGGAATCATATAATATTCAATTTCATTCTCTAAAATCTAATAGCATTATTTTACTTGGTTTTAAAAATAAGAAAGAGGAAAAAAATGCATTGAACGATTGATCAGTCGTGACATCATAGCATACTATTTAACCTTAATCATTAACTATAATTTTTATAACAGATTTTTTTTACTATCACTTCTTACCAATTTTTTTCTAAATGGTTTAATTTTAATAAATTATGGCTTCTTTTTCAAGAAAAACATTCCCTAAGATTCTACTGTTTTCAATTTAAACAGAAAGTAAATAATCTTCATATATAGTTATTTTTTCAAAAGTGTTTTCTATTTTGAAAATTGTGCGAATATAGGCCATTAATTAATCAAATCTAACCATTTTTTAAATACTGGTAACAGCTGATAATAAGAAAAAATGTAATTGCAAAAAACATTGTTAAAAACGATTCTTGGCACAGAAACTCCTTGAAGTCCCATCAATTTACTGAATTTCTCTTGAATTCAGGCGAAGTCTTTTTAATTTACTTTTAAAGAAATTGCAATCCCTCCGACAAAATTCGAGTAGAATTGTTCGACTTGAGTAGGCATGAATTGTCCAATGGTCAAATGGGACTATTCACTTTTTCAG
This sequence comes from Andricus grossulariae, assembly GCA_011634705.1. Lineage (NCBI taxonomy): Eukaryota > Metazoa > Arthropoda > Insecta > Hymenoptera > Cynipidae > Andricus > Andricus grossulariae. The sequence goes on along the minus strand of JAABKJ010000637.1, from coordinate 35,025 downwards.
CATTTTTTCTGATAAAATGTAAAAAAACAGCCTTCTTTAAATAATAAAAAGTTCATATTTCGCTTAGCATAAATTTTTCAAAATACCTGGTTTTTACGTTTTCGCTCAGTTTTTGCGATTATTTCAATAACCGTTGGAGCTATTGTAAAAGTAAGGCTGTCGTTCAGTTCAGCGTTAAACAGCACATGGAAATCGAGTATGACTTTTTCTTCAAATTTTTACATCCACTTAAAGTGCGCTCTGTAATTTTACAAACATATTTTCGACTCTGAAGGTCAAAAAACCAAAGTGAAAAAATAATTAGGTAGTATAAATAAGTGCTGATGCACAAGAGAGAAAACAGCTCAAGAGAATAAAAGATATAAAATCTGGAATCAGAACAAAGGCTGTTTCTTAATCTCACAAATTCTCTAATGAATAATGCAAAAATCCTGTAATCAGTTCAAACCTCTTACTATCTCAATTTTTTCCACATCTTCGTTCCCCATATAACAGTTTCTAATTGGAGCATATAATTGACCATTGGCATAATTTTTAGGAGTCTTGGCACAATTGGCCTTTGGAAAAATAGCCTTCCTCGCAGGAACTGCCTTGCTGACTGCGAAAATTGCTCTTGTTTTGAGCGCCATCATCGGACTGAAGAAGTTGGTTTCAAGCGGAGGTGGTGGACACGAAGTAATTTACGCTACGGCTTCTGAACACCATGGAGGAGGAGGAGGAGGTGGTGGTGGTGGTGGTTATGGCGGAGGGGGTGGTTGGCAACGAGCTCTTGAAGCGATAACACCTACCTGAAATATTCCTGAATTGAATACGGCTTCTAAATTATTACTCAAAATGTTGCATTAATCGCCATTTTTCCATAAGTAGTGTGAATGTTTCAATGCAAATTATGATTAGGTCTTAAGCGCGCTCAAAACAAAAAATTATTACAGCTTTTGAAAATAACTCAGAAGCTCTGTTTAAATAAAAAAAAGTTGTTTTCTATGTCCTGGTTCATTTTAAAGTTTATTTTAGAATAATTCATCTAATTTTATTCAAAGAATCAATTGAAGATCTGAGATTAATTACTCTTGATAGAGGAGCTTATGACCTGAGACAAAGTGGCGGTTGATTCACCAGACTTTATTTATATTTATGTTTGTATTTATTTATTTATATTAGTTCATATTTATTTATATTTATTTCTAGAAAAAGAAACATGTAACGCATTGATATGTAAATTCGAAATTATAAAAACAAGACATGTTCAAGATGTTTTTTTGCTTGTTATCATGGAAACAACGTGCGTGGACTAAACAAGCAATATTTCTTGTTACTTCTTCATGATTTTATGCCATAAACAAATAATTCTCTTATCTAGATCCAGTCATTACGCGCCAGTTCTGCTCCTTTTCCCATAATGAGATTGACCTAAGTGCATAGCTAACTTAAGCGCAGTCTGCAGAATAAATCAAAGCCGATTGAAGATACCCCAGGGTAGGTTAGAGAAGCGCACAAACAATATTTACGACTGCAATCACTGCATTAGAGATTTCACAGTGGAGTAAATTCCGTTCCTTTTATATCGCGTCTATATTTCTGTGTCAGGAATGGAATAATTTCATCACGTGCTACAGATGTTCTCGATATTGTTAAATTTACTGAAAACCTTTATTTTACAATCATACGGGTAAAATCTGCATTATATTTGTAATGTGCAATAAATTATTTCTGTATAATACACCAATCGCTTCCTAGATATACCAAGATATACAAATGCCTTATAGATACAAATATTACAAAGCGAATTGTAAAAAACCATGTCTCAGAAAGAGAACGATTTTGTCATAATAAAGAATTTTATGATGACAATTCTTATGTTTATCAAGTTTTTTTGCGATGGTTTAAAATATTCGGCGGGAAATTTGTACTGTAATTTTCTTTTCTGTTTTATTTTATTTGTTTTTTATTAAAGCTTAAGACTATCGAGCTCTCCTTCTCCTTCGATATCCTCCTGCTTCTTCATGCCCTCCTTGATGTTCGTAATCGACGCTCGTGCTGTGCGTATTTACGTATGAGTGTTGTGGGTGCTTCACTATCTCATAAGATGTTTTCTCAGGGTGTTCTGGAAGAAAAATTTTCACTAATTGATGATAATGCATTTATTAAAATTGCGATAAAAATATATACTAGTTATTATAAAATAAAAGTTCCATTGCAAAGTTGATGCGCTTTTATAAGACAGAGTAATTTTGTAACCGGAGTTGAAAGAACATCTCGTGACCCTAGGACCATGGGGTGCTATCCCACCTTTTTTGAAAAAATGTGTTAATGATATCAAAAAGTAGTTTCATGAAATCTCTTTGCGTGATTTTATTCACGTTGTAAAAAACAGTATCTAAATAGACAAAATTTATAAAATAAAATGTGCATAAGAAAAATGTGTAGTATCACGAGGTGCTATCCAGTGCCACGTTGCCAGATTACAATCATGCAAATAACAAAAGATGAAAATCAGCGTAAAATCCAAGACGGCCTCCAACATCAAAAGGATGAAAGTTTAATGTACTAGAACGTTGTGCGTTCTATGCGCGCACTAATTATTATCCTTTCTTTAGAGAAAAAATCGCCTAATTTTCCAGGAAAGATACAGGATACATTTTTTTAAATAGATTTTAAAGAAAATCTTCAATGATTTGGACACATTGTATATGATTAACACAAATTCCTCTAATTATAGCCAGAAAATTTTAGCAAATTCAATATTAATCACGCATTTTTTTAAATTGATAGATTATTTTTTTCATTAGCAAAGTGTAAACGCCGCATGTAACATAATTCGACACCGTACTTTCAATACTTGTTTAATATTTAAGAAACATAAAAAATACATTTTTAATGTATTTCCGGATGAACTATTTATCAAGGTAGAATTAAATTCGACTTTTGGAATATGATTCAAATTTTCTGTAATGTCATATTTTTCTCAAATTACTTTTTAGTCACTTTAAATTCAATAAATTAAAACAATGAATTCAAGAATCAACCACTATTGCATTTAGGTATATACCTATTTCTGAATTTTCATAATTATTTTGAAATGTTCGGAATTCCATTGAAATCCACTGACTTTAATAGGTATTTTTTCTATTACAATTTTTTTTAATTCACCTTGATTTCTTATGGATTTTATCAGATTCTTTTTCATTGATCCTGTTCACTCTCATTTATTTGAATTCAATACAAAAATTTTGGATTTCAAACATGTTGGTCCATTCACTTGAAGTATTTTTAATTTATATTCAATTTCTATGAATGTCATTAAATTCTCTTGAATCATCTTGAATTCTTTAAAATTCATTACAATTTTACTCGAATAATTGGAAAATTTTTTAGTTTTTTTCAATTCATTTAAAAAAAATTTATGTTTGTGCAAATCTCTGTCACTGTAAGCAAACTCTTGATTCACGTGTCAGTAATAACTTATTTTTATATTTTTATAGCGATTTTGATCAAAATTCTCTGGAATTTACTGGAACTTGCCCTGAATTCTGTTCACTCTTATTTTACTCAATTCTACGGAATTCTTTCAATTTTAAAATTTTGGTTTAATTCATTTAAATTCTTATGAATTTCATCAAAGTCTCATGAATTCCATTGAATTCTTCTAAATTCTCCCTGATTTTATTGAAATCAATCGAGTTTATGGATTTTTTTCAATTCATTTAATTCTTTCATATTCTTTTTAATTCAAAAGAACATTAGCAACATTATTAATGTACGTTGGTCATTTTTAGTCATATTTGGGTTACAAATTATTCACGTTTTTTAACTTATTTGTGACATATATGTATTAAATAATTTTATTTTTATATAGAAATTTTATTTTTAAAGTTAACGGGTAAGGAAAATGTAACATTTATTTACATGTTGAGACTGAGGAAATTCAAGAACTATAATATAAAATTTTATTTAATCAAGCCAGACGTATACAACAGTATTTCGATTTATATTTGACGTAAGAAAAAGTAACTTTATTGTTAAATAACAATCAAAACTGGTGTTTTTACAATAAATGAAAAATAACCATTTTTCTACATTTTCGTTGCATTATTTACATTGAAATAATTATTTTTGAAAAAAAACGCCACAAACAGTTAATTTTTAATTTTTCTATTAAAAATTAGAGCTTTCTTACATCTTGATCATGTGATATGCAAATTGTACTTTAAAAGTTAACACTTTAGTGCATCAACGATCATTTTGAACAATAAATGCCGAAAAAAGTGTGAATAAATTATTATGAAAGTCCAGCATTTTCAAGCCTCGAAAATATTAAAATAACGAACGTTTATAAATTTTTTGTTCTGGGAAGTGACTTAATTTGCACAAGTCATTAATTTAGCACTTTAATCAGTTAATTTTCAATAATAACATGTACGGTAAAGAAAATAAAATTTAAAAAATACTTCAAATTCAAATTCAAATTCAGTGATGTTGAATAACTAAAGTCAAATTCAACTTAGACGTACCAAATTTCCAAACCTCACAATAGCAATAAATTGTTGAGCGATTTTAAAAAACGTTATTTGAGGATACTAAAAAAGACACTCGGGACCAATGTAAAATTTATAAGGTGATTCGATGAAGGACTGATTTAAGTACTTTGTATATCTCAGATTTTTTCGTTTATCTTCTTAAGAGATATTTATCTCGGAAAATATAGAAACTCCCTAACTTGTCGATTTAGAAGTGGTAATTTTTACATAAAAGAATACAATTTTTGATTGATATTTGACAATAAAGTTGCTTTTGCTTATGTCAAATAAAAACTGCAATACTGCTGAGTAAGTCAAATTTTGGTTTAAAAGAATTTTAATTCATAAAGCTTACATTTTTTTCAGTTTTATTGCTTATGCATATAAATGGCATTCCTTTTAACCCTTGAACTCTAATTGAATTCTCAATCAAGTGTGTGAATTTGAAAACATTCCTTTCTTCGAGTTTTTCAAAGTACCTAATCGACATTTAGGAGAAGCGACAATAATACTTTCGGGATTTTCGTGACGCACCTATATTTTAGAAAAGGACAACAACGTTGTGAAGATTTAAAATTCTTTTTCATATTAAACAATAGAAGAAGAAACCAACTTCATACTGTTCTTACAGAGAATCATGGTGCTATCTCCATGCAATTTGTCATTCTTTTAAGCTACTACTACTACTTCTTTATAAAAAAACAATTATTCATCACACCAAATTTTTGGCATTTCCAAAGTTAAATGTTTTTTTCATTTTCAAAAAACGTCTTCACACTCTTCATGTACATACTACTCAATTTTAAAAAGCCTGTCCTGTAAAGCTGCCAAAATCAAAGATAGCACCCTATCGTCTTAGGGTCACGATCATTAATTATTACCGATTCGAATTGATATCTATCGTTGCTGATAGTCTCTTATAAATCCCCAATAAATTTTGTTATCTATAATATACTTTTTCCCCGTCCAGGTGAAAATAAAAATCCAAGTAATAAAAAATATATATATATAATAGGCAAATAGTTTTTTAATTATTGAACTGTAACAACTGTAATATATTAAACAGTATGATTTTATACTTATTTTCTTTTTCCGTAAAGCAAGAAAAATAATTGATTTAGCTGCACACTTCCACAGTGCTCTTTTCGATATCATTTAAGATTACTCGTCATGTAACCGTTAAACTCTAATTTTCTCAGAGTAATTTGAAACTAGGAATGAATACATGGAACTGGCAATTATTTCAAGATTATATTGCGGACTAATCCATGTAACACTTGTGAAGTAATCTTGTTAAAATCACAGCGGGTAACCGAGTACAGTTTAAGAAGGGTTGAAGCGGAACGAGGACGCTGTTTTATTACGATAGGAATGTTTTATGGTGAAAAATTAAAAAATTACATTAAGAATAAGCCATCTTTAGAGAGAACTTTCTTGAATTGAAATTTATCACAAATCTAATCATTCAAGTATATGATATTATATAGATTTTAATATCATGAAAAAATAGTGATAGAGGTTTTCAAGAAGGAATGACGTGAATAATGAAATACATTACCGAATTAGTATTTTTAAGGGTGTTTATTATTCTTACCCAGTGCTTTTTTTAAAGCTACAGCTGTTGCAATTGTTAAAGCTACCTTAGCCACTATAAGAGCTTTTCCAGCCAATGCAGCAACAGCGTGTATCATTACATAAAGCATAGTAGCTTTCGCAACACCTGCCATTACTAGGATCATTTTACCATATCCTTTCTTCTTTTTTCCTCGTGCTGAAAAATGTGAAAATATAAAATAATATCGTTTGATATATTTTGTATAATATTTAATCAGCAGTTTGAATTTAAACTAATAATTCTGTTTACAAAAAGTCAACGAAAATGTAAATGATTGGCCAAAAAGTAATGTTTCTACTTTTATAGAGCGTCTGTTAAAAACTTGAAATTCTACTTCTATATTCTTATGCCAGGTCAAAATTTACGCTTTGACTTATGTTTGTGCAAATCTCTGTCACTGTGAACAAACTCTTCATTTACGTGTCAGTAATAACTTATTTTTATATTTTTATATCGATTTTATAGAAATTTCATGATTTTCTGCATGAAAAAATATATGGATTTGCAGAATCTTTGTCCATAAAACTTATAATAGAAAATTTACAGAGCATAAACATTTCACAGACTTTTACCCATAAATTTTTCAACTAAAATTACTCTTTTACCTGAGAAAAGCTTAATCATTTCAAACCAAATCTTGCCTAATAACTTAAAGATTGGATTTTCAAGGCAGCGCCTGTATCCCCATAACTACTTTTTGATCATGAGTCGAAAATTTTATTGCAATTATTTTAAAAAAATTAATTCATGGATATGGAGTTGTTGTATTTTTCTCAAACCTTATTACTCTAAATTAACTCAAAGTAACGAGCAATTCAATTTATCTTTTATTAAATTGTTTACTGATAAATTATTTAGATTAGGTATTTCGTAAACTAAATTCGAAAATTTGATGGTAAAACAATTGAGAAATTTCTAATTTACTTTTCCATCGATAAATCTAGAGATCCTCTAGAACTAGGGAGAGTAGAGACACGTTTCCCCCTCCTCTGGTCGCTGCTGTACCAGAACCTTGATATTTCCATAGAGCGCAAAAAATTTGAACTGTTTTATTTTTTAATAATTCTTTTGTTTATAAAAATTTTGAAGTATATGTGTTTCAAAAGAAATATTGTTACCCTTTCAATCATGTAAAATGTCCGTGTGATGAGTGTTGTCACAATTCTGTATCAAATCCTCTTGAAATTAAAATTTTGATTTTAAAATCGCGCCAAATCAATCCAATACAATTTAATAAAAATTCCACTAACTACGATACAGCGGCAGCAATCAAAATGGAAATTCCCCGTGTCTCAACTCTCCCTTGAGGATCTCTAGATAAATCAAGTTTAATTGCTTCAGAATGAAAAGCGTCATTAAATTCTAAGCGCTCATAATTTTAGACTACCATTAAAATCTAATATTCAATTAGAGAAAGGTGTCTTATATTTCTTATATTTCACAAATTCACCTTATAAAGCTAGCATAAAAATACACTGTCTCTCACATTAGTAACGTATAAAACATTCCAACCTCGGAATAATTCAATAAACCGCAGCAATTCATCCTCGGAATTGCTTAGTTTTCACGTGTATTGGAATTTCGCCTACCTTCTTCTACAAGAGCGTTTTCTGTGTCGGCAAAAGTTTCCTCTTCATCTTTCTGACGAACCACACTACCGTTGTTTGCGGTGACAACATTTATTACATTATGAACACCACAAGCGGACGAATTGCTGACACAATCGTTCGTCAATTCGTTAAAGTTCGAATTTCGATTTATGGGATCGGCAAAAACAACGGAAAAGCCGCCCAAACTAAGCAGAGAAAAAGCGATGATCTGTCGAAGCATCTTCGACAGGGACTGACCAGAAACTGGCCAAGAAAATTTTTATAAAGCACAAAGTAATTAGTCTACAGATAGTTGTAATGTTACGCCATACAGAGCGTGAATTCGCATATGCGGCTGCAATACGCACGGAATCATTGTATCTTCGCGTATGAATTACTTCCGCATTACGTGGGAATTTAATTAATTTTTCAAAGCTTAATATAAACAAATCCGCTACTTATAGTCTAACTGTTTCTAGACTTTGAAACAAAATTCCATAGAGAACCGGAAATATTTCACAAGTTTTCGGTTCAATGAAAATGCATTTATTAAGTTTAATGTATTTAATTAAATAAGAATATATTTCATAAAAGTATTCTGGAAGGTTCAATTCTTTAGAACTCCTTTTATCTCAGTTTATGTTTAAGTGTAATCATTATGCATATTTCTTTTCCTGAAAAAAATAGTTTTCTTGTAAGTTGCAAAAATATTTTAGTGATTTAGGAGATTTAAAATATTTCTTTATTTGTTGTAAAATATTTATTTTCAAACTATAGCACATACAATAATTTAAAAAAAAGGATTGAAAGCTGGATGAATTCGGAAATTTGGCTTTATTAATTTCGCAACCTGAATTTGTAAAAAAGGCTTATTAAATAGTAAAAAGTCCGTCGATGATTTAGTCAGCGACTGTGAATCATTGAAGTTCAACTTCAAGTTAAGTCCCTTTTCACTGTGAATTAGATAATTCAAAATAATTGTAAAAAAAAGGAAGTCGATGCCGCATTTTACCATGTGCAAATATTTAAGGTAGTTGTCGTGCCAAAAACCTAATCCCTGAAAAAATAGTTTTTCTATGATTTCAAGAATCAAAATAATATTTCTTATGATGATATTTCACATGAGAAGAATTATTTTTCATGAAAAATATTGAAAATTATAGAAACCAGTTATTTTGACAATCCTTTTTGCAATTAATTTTTATTTATATCTAATTTCATCGCTTCTTACCGTAAACATTCTCTCCAACTCAACTGTTTCCAATTTTGAAAGTAAATTTTTCTGTAACGGAAATCAATGAAACAAACAATTTTTTAAACAACATATTCAAAGATTACTTACTTATTTCCTAAAATGGAAACAGTAGAGCTGTAGTGAATATTTTGTGCGAAAAAATAAGTCATGATTCATTAAAATCCAGCCATTTTTTAAATTGGTAAACAGCGACTGTAGGAAATAAATCAGTTACAAAATCTGTTGTTAAAATCATTATTTTTTGTAAGTTATGAACTTTTTACGTAAAAACTAATGACTGATAGGTATTGTCTATCATATTCTAACTTCTTCCATTCTATTCCAAATTCTGGTCTATTAGTATTATATTGATTAATTTTTTGCCGACATTTTTACATTTTTTTCTATTTACCACATTCCTTGCTATTCAAGTCCACCTTATTTCTTAATGAACGAAAATACACTGCCATTTGTTCAGTTTAATTACATGTCGCTCTATTCATCCTTTTTTAAAAAATTCCATAATTTCCATATCATAGTTTCACTTCTCGTCCTAGTCATGTTTCCCAAAATTTTACCGTTTCTGTCCCATTTCAAAGCCTCAATCGTTGTGGTTAAACAATTTTAAATTCTAATATCAAATATGATTTCAAATTTCAAATTTGAATCGTTAAAAATGGTAATAAAAATATTCTAGGACCCAGAGAAGTGCATTGCTTTGATTTCCTTTCTTTGAGCCGAGAAAATCGTTTACTTCATTGTACTGAATATTATTTAAAGTTAACAAATTGATGTATTGATTCAAAGAAGTTATTTATTCGGACGCCATTTCTTTGAAACAAAGAAATATTTCTTGGCCTGAGAATGTAAGATAATAATTGACTCAAAGAATTGATATCTTTAGAACTAAGAATGTAGTTTCGTTGAAACTCGTTCTCGCATGCAAAAAAATATTTCTTTAGTTCACTGATTTTTAGCCTTTGAATTAAAAAACATTATATTTGATATAAATTATTCATCGATGCGTTGAACAGAACTATTTTAGTTTCTTTGAATCAAAGAAATATTGAAATAACCAAAAGCAATAATAATTGAGTAAAAGAGATGTTACGCGTTTAGTCTGAACTGTATATCACATCTAAGAACCACGTAAGTATTTACGTATTTCCGTTAAAAAATATTTGTTTGTTACAAAGAAGTATTCTATAATTTTCCAGCACATTTTATCCTGCTCTTCTTTTGAACCAGAATTGAGATATTTTTATTTTCCGGTTTATTAAATTATATCTCATTTTTCTATCGTTTTATCGTTGGTAAACATGTTTTTCTTTTGGTTTAAAACTGACCAGAATGGAAATTAATTAACTGAGATCCGCTCTAAATAGAATGATGAATAAATAGATAATATATTGAATAACAAGAATTTAAATAATCGATTTTAGTTCAAAACAGTATAGGATCTAAATGGATATAATTGTAAAGGTTTCTAGAGTACATCAAAATAAAAAATGATAGCAAACCATAAGCATATAAGCGAAAAATAATATAAATGTATATGATGTGAAACGTTTATAATAGATTAAGAAATAACGAAAACTGCTTTTGGAAATGAGAATAAACATAATTAGGCAGGTGGAGAATAGAATAGGGTAAAAATAGGACGAAAAATAGAAAAAAGAAAATAAAATAAAAGAGGAAAGAATTGCATATCAAGTACATTATTGGATAGAACTTTCTACCGTTTCTCCAAAACACGAAATCTATTCGATGAATCTCTTTAGTGAATAATAATTAAGCGCTCTTGACATAAACGAAAAGAGTGAAGAAACGTCCCACTTAATTAAAGAAAATGATTTCAAATAGCAGATAAATCTTAATTTACTAGAGACTCTAGCCTAATGAATAATCAAGACTAACGAAGCAGTCACGATTACGCTAGAGGATGCAAGCAATGCGAGTAACAAGTAAAAAGTAACAAGAAACTTGATAGTAAACACCGCAGTTCTAAGCACGTGGTGAGCAAGACTGAATTGCACGTGCGATCTTCGAGTATCTTGTCGTCGAGTTGCGGTGAATACGTCCGTTTCGTACATTTCGCCTCCCACGATCTTTCTACTCCAACAGAAAGTGGAGAATGAGGACTAAAAAACCAAGTGTTTTCTTCGGCTGCCGAGATCGCGATGCTTTGTGTGCCACTGGGCCGATTGAGCATCCTCGATGCCATACATCTCTCTTCTCGTAGGTATACGTGTAGACATAAGCTGTGAGGTCGAAGGTTGCGGCTAACTTACGTTGACAGAATAAAGCCTCTTGCTGCACTTCATGATGCGGCAACCTTGACAAGGAATCCAGTGAACACGAAGCTTATCTTGTACTGATCCACATTCTTGTTTTCCTCCTGTTCGTAACCTAAGAGAGTTGGAGTTCTAAAATAGAAACATTAAGTAGAGATGAAAAAATGTCTTCTAGAAGACAAAAATTTTGATAATATTTCGAATTTTTCTTTTGTTGCCTCACGGATAAAACTTTGTAGTCGTTATAATTTCAAATATTTTTGAAATTTTTTAATGAAACGTTTTTCAGTTGATAAATGTCTAACACAACGTCGTAGGTAATTTTCCGGGTGCATGTGTTTGTGTGAGTGGATTTGTGGATGAATGTGTAAATGTGAGAACGTATATGTGAATATGTGGATGTCCCCCAATTCATTTTTATATATCCAAAAAATTTTAAACATGAAAATAGAAGACCATATCATAGATTTTAGAATTCCATCAAATTTGTAGCGTTTTATTTGATTGCTTGGCTGAATGAAGCCTTTAGAAATCATTTAAAAGAAAATTATTCGCTTAGAGAAGTTATTCACAACACGCATTTCTCAAATAAAGATTCAAGTGTTTTTGAGGACTCTGAATATCTTTGAAAAATCTTTAAACTGGATCAAAAAATAAATATATGGAATCATCTGTAAATGAGATTTTTCAGTTTTCCAGAAAACTTAAAACTTCTACAAGGTAAATAAATGAATCCATGTTCATATTTCTCTTATCTCTGTTCATCTTTAAGATAGAACATTTTTCTATTTATTGAGAAATTAACCTAAATGTATTTATTATGTCTTGTTCACTTACTCTTCATATTTAGGTTGACATTCGAAAAAAGTAATAAGCAAATTGAAATCGGTTAATATCTCTTGTTCGGTTTTTGGATTTGGAAATTCAACGAAATTTTTCTATTAGCTCCAAAATGGTGGACAATTTTTTGTGTGTTTTTCTGAATTGAGTTAAATGACACTTTTCTTTAAAAAAGTTGAATATGTCGAATTTGAAATTTCTTCAGCTTCAATTGAAGGAACAAGCCATGATTTCGCTTTCATGGAAAACAAATTTTCTCGCGCTTCAAAAATCGTGAATTTTACCATTTCTCACGGTTTTGTAATGCTTTAAAAACAAAGAAAAATAATATTTTTCATGAAACCACAATGAGTAGCGTATTCCTTCAACTCCAGCTAAATTAATTTCAGGTTTAACATATTCATCTTTTTCCAAAAAAAGTGTGCATTTAACTCAATTCAATCTCAATCAATCTAAGAGCAATATTCTTAACATATTTCCAAAATATTCTAAATTAGCCTTAACATTTATTTTTTATTTCTGTAATTTTTATTACTATTCATCAGAAAAAACTGTACAAACAAAAAACTTTTCATAATTTTTAACTCAATAAGAAATTATTTTTCGAATTTTCAAATTCAACAAGCTAAAATCAAGATATTAAATTATTGAGATATTAACCGACTTCAACACCTTTTCTTACTTTTTGCGAATGCATATCTACACATTTATTTTCCTTAGCTCAAACGATTCGATTAATTGCAGCATTTTCAGTCAGCCCTAACTAACAGCGAAAGACGAATTCATCATCTTATGATTTTCTAATAATTTATGTGTTGCTTAAGTAGATTTAAGTTTCGTCCTATGAGTGATACACTTTTTAATTCACCAAGCATTTCATTATAGCATACATTTTTAATGGGAACTATCGTATAAATATTTCATGGTACTTTTATAGAATCTCGTATTCTTAGAAAATCTTGCAGAATTTAAAGAAAAAATTTGCGAATAATTTGTGAAATAAAAAAAAAGAAATTGAGGCTAATTTAAAAAGAGTTATAACAAAATTTCAATTATGGCAAGAAAATTCAATAGGAATTCCGTGTTAAATATATTAAAGTATTTACGTAGGCATGAAAAATATGGTCTATATAAAGATATCTGAAATCTTTTATTTAGCTTGTAAAGCATTTTACGGTTTGTAAAATCCTACAAAATGTCGTGAAGGACAAAAATTATAAATGTTTTCGTAGAATTATCCTAGAGAGTAGAAAACCTTTTTAGATATTCTAAAGATATTTGATAAATATGTGCCTGTACTGTACTGTAATATATGTACCTGTCAGAAAAGGAAAATCCAAAAAATCCTAAAATTTCAGTAAATCTACTCTCTAATGACCCGACAGAATGAAATTTGAGATTACCTATTTGGAAATTGGAAGGAATTTTTTCATACGACATAAACAATGAACGCAAATTCTGCTGGATTTTTATATACAATTTCTAGGGAAATTTTCTCCACATTTCACACAGATTTTTTATGATTATATGACATTAAATTTCACTTGGTATTCCCTATTCACATACATTTTATCTGAATCAAAGGGAAATTGTAGAAAGTCCAACAATTATTTCACCAAAAATTGAAATTCTATCGAAATCGAGATATTCATAAAAAATTCTCTGGAAATTGGAGATTCTTTTGGAATTTTATCCAAATTATAAAAAGAATTCATGCATATTCTAAGGAATGTGTTTTATTGCAATTCCTATTTTTCATATTATTTCACCCAGAAGTTTATATGTAAATAATTACTTTCCATACAAATAAATGCACGTGAAATAGACATTACATGTAGAAAACGGTAATAATTATAACTCAAATTGTTCTTAGAATTTATTTTTCGCGGAAGTTGAGGAAGAAAAAAGAAATTGCACGTCTGGCCAATAAGTAACTTTTCTACTTGTGATGAGAGTCTGTTAGAAACTTTTGTATCTACTTCCAAATACTTATATGTCTGATCAAAAATTACTTTTATACTTCGTTCTTCATCTTTTTTATTTTTTCCGGAATTAATATAAATAGAACAAGAAGTTTTGCATAAAATTTTAATTTCCTTAAATTGAACGGAATGTCTAATCCAAGAAGCCATATATCAGTAGAAAAATCATTATGAGTAAGCCAGCTAATTTTGTACTGCTTTCTATCCTTAAAAAATATATATAATATGTATAATTAATATATTAATATTAATATATTAATTATATTGATATTAAATCTGTGAGACAAAGGCACAAACGCTTATCAACACGTGTCATGATTTCGAGATAAATCAGGTTGTATATTCTTGGAATTGTGTCCAACCGGGAACATAACGGATTATTATATTATCTTAGTACAGATTTCAAATTTCAAAAAAATATTTCAAATAGTCCACTTTGAAAAAACATAAAAATAGGTCAGCTGAAGCCTAATGCAGTTGAGCTCAATGTAACGAAAACTGATCCTATCTAAATTTTCATAAAACTGTCAGATAGGCTCTTATGCCTTTCCCTCACAGGAATAAAATACCATTTCTTCTGACATAAGTATGACATCAATATAATAAAATTTTCAACATCAAAAGTGGCTAACACAAAGACCCATCCAAACTCCGAACAAGCTCTCTAAGTATAATCTCTCACCCAAAAAATCTACAATTCGCCCACCAGCGTTCAGCTCACTTAATTTCTAACTCGACGCATCCTCATTTTGATAATCCCGTTAAAAATGTGGTCCAACAATACTAAATTCCTCACAATGACTGACTCTTCGCACTAATCACAGAGTGTAACCAAAGAGACTTGAGTTCAAAGGCTCTATAGGAGTGTGGACAACGGCATAATAGCTTTGATTTTGGTTTCTAACTAAGGAATTATCCTGGACCCATTCTCGCGCTTTTCGTGAGAAGGAGTATGTGCGTGCACAGGATGTGGCACGGCTCTAATGCTATTAAACCACTATTGCAGAGGCGTTGGGTATGGGTACCGACGATGGGATAATCGCAAAGTAGGTAACCAGCATGGGCTTATGCGTCTTTCGTTGTCGCATTAGAGATGCACTAACCTCGATTGTGTGTGCTGAAGATACTCGCGCTTGCCTTAAGCCTTTATTGTATATTGGATATTGTACATATATTAGGTGCAGTAGCATATTGTGACCAGAACGATGCTATATCATCCATGACGATGCATTCCAAACTTTACGGTCAAGCGAATTTGCGGAAAGTGTCCATTGAACTCGTACCTTGAACGGAAGTTATGTTGATGGCTATAAACACATGCCGTAAGGTTCATGCCATGCAAAAAATTGTATACGCTGTCAGGTGAATTCTCCTGCTGGACTTCTGTGGAAGTCATTTCGAGACTTGAATGATTTGAATTTGTTTTTTTTTTCTAACGGCAGACCTTTGATGTAACCTTTACTCTTATAATGGACTATGAGGTGAATAAAAGTAGAAGAATAAATAAAGAAGAATAATCTGAAAGAGAATGATTCTTCAGTCAATACGAAATAAAAAATTGTAGACGTTACATACTTGAAAAATTTTTCTCAACCCTTTAATGTAATTTACATATCTAGCTTTTAAATTCTTTAAAATATTTCTGGGTTCACTGCTCGCCCTTTCTAATTGAGAATTCTAGTCACTCGCTTCTCTATTGAATTACTTCAGTCGTTAATTACAGTTAATAGCACTTGTATCGAAAGGATTGAAATCCTCTCGCAATTACTGCCAGCTCAAATAAGCTTTATATCTTCTCAACAAATTTTGAGAATAAAATCTAATTTATAGAACCGCGATGAAAAAATGAATGAAAAAAGAAATTCGTTATAAATATATTTTACTTGAGAGAAAGATTAGGTGTATTTTTCATAAGTTACGAAACATGTCAAGATGATAAACAGACAGTCATAAATGTCTTGATTTGAGGATTTGACGACGTTTTCACGCAAATTAAAGGAAGCTACATTTTGAAAAACAAAGTATTGGTTTTTATGTTTTATTAGGTAAGCGTAGTTTTCTAAATAGATATAGAGAAGTAATATAAAGTAACATTGTGTGGATAATAAAATGTGAAAATGGTATTTTCACGCAATCAGTATAATATATGGTAACTGTTATCACATTATTAGCGTTAAAAGCATTAATGATGTTTACTAACATCTAATTTCTACGAATTTCTTTCGTGACAGCAAAATACAGTACGGCAATTTTAATTTAGAAAGCATCTGATAAATAAAATGAAAACAATACCCTCAATTCAATACTACATCCGCCTGTACTATAAACTAATGCTGATTTATTCACATACGTATTAGGATTCTTAAATTGATCAAGACATGTCATTGAGCGATTTTATCAACGTGAAATAGGTAAATATTTAAGAATTTTTATAAAAAATTATATCCTTAATTTTGCTTTTACACATATAAATTCATCAAAAAGGTTGAACTTCCTTTCGTAAATAGATAACAATTGCCGTAGATAACGATATTTGCAAAAATGGTCAGAATTCATATTTTAGTTGACATTTTACGAAAATTTGACTGCTCTTAAGAATTCATAAAAAACTTTTATTAAAACAATCGTAAAATGTTATCACTTTCAATATTTTTTAACAAATTGATATAATCATAAAACACTATTTACCAACAAAGTTTATATTTCTAACTAGGAAATGTTAATTGAAATTTTTATATACTGCATGCTTTTAAATATTAAATTATTTATCAATAAAACTTTGTAAAGAAATGTCCAAAATAATAGATATACGATATAATTATAAATTAATAGAACTCATCGGGGATTTGAATCTAATTACTTCTCAGTGTTATTTTGATCTATTTCTAGCCCGAAAAATATCAAAATAACAAATTCTAAAACAGAAATTTGGTCGTCAAAATCATTTATAAAAATCGGTTAAAAGTTTTAAAAATGAAAGAAAATCATGATTCTATAAATGATAAGCGTTTCGATCCCAAATTACGTTTGATTTATTTGCCACAAAAAGACCTTTTCTTCTTTGTTTTAAAAAGGGAATCCTGACAATAAATGAATTTACTCTTTATTTTTAGCATAGGGCTAGGACTAGTATTACGGAATTTTTCATTATACTAGCTTTGAACGAGGTGGAAAAAGGTTAGTTTTACGGAAAATTCCGTACCGGTAGACAGTTTGTTTTTTAATTATTATAATGGATACGTCTTGTGTAAGAATGTCAATAAATATCAATGTCATTTCTAGGCTAATATTTTTCTTTCATGTTGCAAATTTTCAACTATTTTTGCTTTCAAATGACGCAGGTGTATTAAATGTCATGTTCAAGATTTATAGTTTTTCCTTTTTTTACTCACGGGAAACTTTTTGAAAAGTAGAAAAAAAAAAACTTCAGTTACTGTTTGAAAACGGTAAAACCTTGTACTGCCATACTAAGCTGAAGAGAAATATGCTAATTTTACAGGAGTTCTATGGTAAAATAGTGTCTTAACTTTAAATAGCGTCTTATGCTTTCTTCTCTCGAGGAAAAGTGTAATAAAGTTGATCTAACGTTTATAATTATTATGTAAATTATGTAAATGGAACTAAAAAAATTAATCATATTTCAGATGAAATTAAACAAAAAAAAGTTGCAATAATCGCAAATAATTAAAACCAAATATAACACAGAATACAAAATATATCAAATTTGATATATATTAGAAAATTTCATCTTACACTATTTTAAAAATCACCCCATTAAATATAAAACTGAATATAGTTAAAATGAAAAATAAAAAATTTAGATCCCTTTTGAATAAATATTACTGCTTGAGATGTTAGAAATTGTTTCAAACTATTTTGTCAGTGAAGAAAACGTAAGTAAGGCAGTTGCTTTGTTATATATACAATTATTTGGACATTATCAAAAAGTTTATACAAAGGGTCTCATAAAGTTTTTAATTAAAAATCAATGATAGATTGGCATTCAGCTGAAGTCATGTAATAGTAGGAGAAATAATATTTACCTTAATTACGTTTTTTCATGTTTAAATCACACATTCGAAATAAATTATTTATTCTTTCTTTTAGCAAAAAACGGAAAACCTTATAATATACATTAATTATTGTAATAAAAAACCAGAAATGTCACTTTTCCTAAGAAGAAGAAGCTAAACTCTCAATCGACACCCCCGAGATAAACTAGCGGTTGGCACCGTAGTCGCAGCAAGTCTAAGGAAGCTAGACTAGTTACTCTTACCACGCTCAATCCTAAAGGTCACGCGAGATCAGGAGGCCAACGGAGAAGCACCAATGGGACGCTGTAAGTCCTTCTCCCTTGCCCATTATATCGCACAAGTCGCGAGTCCGAATTTTCATTGGGCGTCCGCATCTCACCGATATAAACTTTTCCTAGTCTGTATAAACTTTCCACTCCTGAAGACCATCCACCAAGCAATCCTAGCCGTGCTGGGTTCGGCATGTCTATTTTTTTGTCGACTCGGGAATAAAGGATTCACGAATAGGTTTGCGGCGAGCTGGGCTCTCGACTTGAGTGGGTCTCTGTGTCAGGAAGGTCACATACCCGCACCATCGGATTCACATCCCATCCCATCCCCGTCTCATCGCGATCCCGTACCAAGAGCCAACAGCTGCTTACCATCACGTGGATCCCGCAACGAGATTATGTGAGTACTCGCAACATGAATAGATAAACACATAGTCACATCAACTCATAGACACATGAATATACAGCCATAAACACATACCTGCATGATTACATGAATATGCTACATACAATGGCACATACGTGGGAGCCTGCTCATCCCCTTACCTTACCACCTTCTATCGGGACTGGTATATATCAGCCTGAAACCTTCGTCCTGGCGCCAGTCTCTTCCAGTTGGGAATATAATCGGTGGTGCGCGTCCCTCGTGTGCAACTGTTTAGTTACGTTACGTGTGTAACGAAAGAGGGTTGCCAGCCCTAACTTTAAGAGAACTGCTGAGTTTAAAAATCAAAGAAGATGGATAGTCCAAAGTGTATGTTTCTCCTGCTGGTTTTGAGTGCAGCGACCTCATTTTCGGCATCTTCAACAACGGGTGATGATAATGTGTTGGAGAAGGGCTACCGAGCCTTGTATAGGGTCTATGAGGAGTGCCAAATTCGAAACGTAGGTGTTTCACCTTGTTTGAAGAAGAAGGCAATAGACTTCTTTGAAAGACTTGGACGTATCGATTCTCTGCCAATTGCTGATAATCTGGAATTGGTGAAAGCACCGGATGCTCCTGAACCGACGGAATCACCAAATATTGCGGATTTAGAAACAACTTTGGGAAGAACATCCGGAGCATCGAAGGATGATGTCCTCAATGATATTCTCTTTGAACGTGTGGCTAATTTGATGAACGGATTTAATGTTCAGATCAGATTGCCCAAGACGTCTTCAAGTGAATTGAAGAGGAGCATTGAAGAAGGTAGAGGAAAAATGAAGAAGATGATGGGCATGATGATGATGGGTATGGCGATGAAGATGGCAGCGATGGTACCTATTGCTATGGGAGTGCTCTTTTTGCTCGCTGGAAAAGCCCTTATCATCAGTAAAATCGCTTTGGTTTTGTCAATGATCATTGGGTTGAAGAAGCTTTTGGGACAACAAAAAAGTGGTGGTGGTGGTGATCATGGAGGTTGGCAGCAGGGAGGTGGTGGTGGCGGCGGATGGGACCGAAGTCTCAAAGGAGTCTTAAATCCTTTGAACATGGAACTTTCGGACTCTGACCGTCAATATGCACAAAATCTTGCATACAGTGGGGCGAGACAGATGCCCACGACACAGAAATAGTGAACTTTGTACACTTTTTAAACTTTCCTGAAAACTAACGACATTAACGATTCAAATTCCGAGGTGGTTCCCTTGGTGATGGACTCGTCACGTTTCAGAAAGCATTTTCAAGAAAAAGACTGCTGCATTCTTTGGTGATATTTCAAAATTCTGTAACCTAATGGTCGAAAGTCTGATATTGTATACTTGAATGTGATGTACTTTAGTTGAAGCAACCGAATTTTCTTACTCTATTTCTTAATACTCTGTGATTGTAGGAATTAACTCGAAAACTACGAAATTTTCAGTGTAATCGCATTTCTTTACTCTCCATTATTCTCATTTTTATACACTTTATGTTTAACTTCTATATAAACCGATACTCCATGTTCTATATTATCTAAAAATTATCGAAATTCACTATGTGCATTTAATTCTCACTTTGGCGTATCACCGACGACGCAAATATTTATTTATTTATATTATAGAGAAATGAGAGACAGAAGTAATTTGTGATACAGCCAAGTAGAAAATATTGACTGCCATAGAAAAAATATTTTTATATAGTTTTTCTAAAGTTTCTGTAACTATTTATCAATTATCGACATTAGCACTAGAATACCACATGAGACTACTGATAAATCTACTGACTGTGTCTTTACATTTCGGGATACGTTCGATTTATTTATGTGCAATCTCGGAATAGCATTCGTTGATATTAGCACTAACACACGAATTGGTAGCAGAGCTGGCGAAAATATCGGTAGCATTTGTAAAATAGGAACAAAAGATAATGACAGGCGCCTCGAGTCTCTTTTCCCCTCAAGTTTGTCGGAGAAAAGGATTTGAGGGATAAAAAGAATCGATTGCGTGCATGAGACTTGATGTACCCACGGGTTTACTAACACTAATCGTTTAACGGAATCGAGGAAGACATGTACATTGCTCGCATCAAATTGCGGAATTTCTCTCTCATGTAATTCACCTTTCATTGATGTTGAAAATATTGTGAAACTAATTATAAATTAATGCAGAAAATTCCGATCTGCTAATAAAAATAAATCTGTTACATGTTCGTATTGAAAATGAACTAGAGTCAAAGACTTGTATTTGTATTTATATTTTAATTTTGATTTCAATTAATGCGCTAAGAATTCGTCAAAGATAAAATTGCAAATCTGCGTCTTAAGTTTTTACAATTAAGGGTACGGGTTTGAAGTACCTGTCAGCGTAAACGCGTATCTCGATATTAATCGAGCGTTAACAATAATATTTATGCTTAATTATAAGTCGATGTAAGACGATGCAAAGCTATTGCAAAATAAAGTCATTTGTTTTTATCAATTTTTGGTCTGGTCAAACCTTTCACTTCCTTCTCAAGAATTTAAGTATTTTGCAATAATTCTAAGGTCCTTCAGAAGTCTTCATTTTGAATTGAGTCCCAAGACTGCTGCAAAGAGGGCGAAGAAAAATCCAGCAAGTGCAGTCGTTGAGGAGAGGAGAATCATGCCTCCAATCATTATGGGAACTAGGACCAACAGCTTCATCTTGTAGGCCATTAACAAAGTAATCATCTTTGTATCTTGCTTGTGTCGTCTTCTTGGTTCGACTGTGAAATTGAAATAATATATTAGAAAAAGAGGTAAAATATCTCATTCCTTCAAAATAAATTTGGCTTCTAAATCAAGATTGCAAGATCTTTCACGAAATGTTCAATAGATTCTAAAAGGGATAAATCAATTTCAAATATTTATTGCTCCCAACTTTTTTTCTGTGAAAATTAAGAAGGCGATAATATAGAACAAATATAAAATGATATCTTAACTGATCATCCTTTGGAAGTTGCAAAACTGATTAGGTTTAGTTCAATTGAACGAACCTAGGTAAAGGTACATTTTGTTAACAGTTTCACCATTTTCTTCACTTAATTTGCATAAGCCAAAATAATTTTGAAGACAAGGATCTGGTCTAACTTGTGAACGTCATTTTGAAGCTCTGTTAACACTTTTCAAATAAAATTTGTTTGCACAAACAAACCCTTAAATAAATACATATTTCAGGAAGTTAATGAAATAAAATAAAAATGTAATTAGAATAAATCTGATTGAGAAATTTGAAAACATATTCAAGGTTTTGATTAGTTGGATTGTAGAACAGTGGATTTAAAAAAAATCAAGAAGTCATTGAAAAAATATTTTAATAGCGAATTATGATTAGAGTTTAATATTCTAAGTCTAGTTGATATTTTCTAAGCGAAGAATCTTATATTTGATACAATGTCTTCAAAACAACATAAAACATTTTAATATAGATAACAAATCAAATATTCTGTAAGGTAAGATTGCTGGCCTTGAGATCCCTTTCGATTTAAGTGCATCAATTACTGATCAGTAAGAGTCTGTAATTCCAATCGGATACACAAATGCATTTGAAGTAGAATCAAGATCATGATTTGCACGGAGGAGTATGAAAAGGGGCCTCTGGATAATCGTGCGAGTACGTGACTTCTGCAGCCTATTATTTCAAATCTGATAATACACGATTAGTTTGAAATGTTGCTGCACGATTAAGGAAAACGTTGCGATGAGGATATAACGATAGAGGGCAGAAGTATGGAAACTGTCACGTGAAACTATTTCTTTTAACCTGATTTAGAATAAAAATTGCAATGTATTCATCTAAGAAACATTATATAATCAATATTTAAAAACTTATTTTATCATTTATTAAGACGCGAGTTCCAATTGAGCGCTATTACTTATTTTGGCATTACGAACCCGGTACTATTTTCGGCACTACCAAGATTTATAAGGGTAATTAGGATGGTAATAAGGGGACCGTCCATGAACTACGTTAAGTTTGGGCTATTTTTGAACTCTCATCCTCTCCTCGGGCCCCATAATGTACTAAAAACAAAGGAAATAGGATGATATTTTAAGAAAAATAAATACTCCCAAATTAAATGGATGTATAGGTACCATATTGAATACAATATCAAACGCTTTAAATACATAAGGTTTTAAGTCGAAATATATTGCATTTTCAACAAAAAAGCATTTTCAACAAAACAGATGAATCCTCAGCCAAAAGAGATCAGTTGAATTCATCTAAAAAGATAAACGTTTAACATACATAATACATGTTCAAAATACATGAATGATCGATAAAATTGTTGACCTTTGAATCCAAAAAGACGAACTTTCTACAAAACAGTTGAATTTTGAACTCGAAAATATGATTTCACTACAAAAAAATTACTCTTCTATAAATAGTTCAATTTTCAAAGATACAGGTGAATTTCTAACTAAATTGTAGAATTTTTTCCCAAATAAGTTTAATTTTCAAACAGAAATAAGGATTTTTAACCAAAAAGTTAATTTTCAACCAAATACGTGAATTTTCAACCAAATAATTCAATTTTCAATCAGAAAAAATATATATTTAACTAAGAATGGAATAGTTGCAATTTAACTTAAACAATTGATTCTTAAAAAAATGAAACAAATTTTCAACAAAATACATGAAGTTTAGACAAACAATTAAATCTTCAACTAAGAAATTTGAATTTTCAACCAAGTAGTTGCATTTTTGACCAAACGAGATAAACTCCAAGCCAATAATATAATAAGAGACTTTTCAACCAAAAGAATTAACTTTGAGGTAAAATAGTTAGATTTTCTCATCGGGTTTCATTATTTGATAAAAAAGATGAGGAAGGGGGAAGTTTCTTGAAAAAAGGAAAAAATAAGAATTGTTTAAAAAAGGGAAAAGAGTAAATGGGCACAAAGTCTGAAGTCTGAAATATAAAAGTTTTTTTCAAACTTATTCAGTGATTATTGAACAGTACCATTTCAGGGCCATCTTTCTTAGAATTCAAAAATTTTGTAAAAATGTATCATCAGTAAACGTTCTAAACTTTATATAATTTCGTAACGTTACTTGCAATGCTCCACTGCCACCCTCCACCCTGTTACGAATCGCAGTTTTTGACGCGACCCCCTCTCCAGCCCCCTCAAATTGGAAACGTAGTTTATAAACTGCTCCAGACACAGTACTGAACAGTGCTATAAAGTACCGTATACCAGTCTGTATATCCAGTATAAGAATTGGTTACGAATAGAAGGTACTAAATTAAAAAAAAAAGGACCAGTACCGTGTAACTCGTACTATGATTGTAAGTGGGTGTCAGTAACCATTATCAGCATCGTGTGTTCAGTACTTATACTTTTGCCCTTTTTTAATCATATTTAGTCAGTAGCGTTTATTTAATATACATTTAGTATTGGTACTGGTAGACAGTATTTTCTTAGGCATATGATGTACTGGGTACTTACTACCTGTTCTATTTCGGTTTAAACGTAACTGATACACGTATTTTCAAATGGTACTGCGCAATAGTTCCACGTACTTACCATAAATTATAATACTGAATACACGTAAGCAGTGTCAGGCACTAATTAAATACCTTTATACCAGTACTTTCTACCGGAACAGTTATTAGAATTGGTACTTTTCAATAGATGACGGTACTCATTATTAAAAAAGGAGTAACAGTACCGTCTTCCAAATACTAAAATTGACAAACGGCACAAGGTACTATCTGAAAAACTGTGTACAAATACAGCATAATCAGTACTAAAAATGTTAGTAGGTTCACAGTACTGTTCAACATGATATGTAACACAGTATTTTGTATTTAGCAAAACGAAGCCTCCATTCAATATGAGTGTATAAGCATGGGGAATAGTCTTATACACGGCGCTATCAGCGCATAGACTCATATTGAATGGAAGCGTCGAAATATATTAAAATTATGACTCAGTGCGAAATAGGCGTTGTTCACTATATTCTAGTACTATTCAACTGCAAAAATTGTTCCTGATTCTGTCCCTTACTGCGTTAGAAATTTTCTTCTGCTAAATTAGTAATACTGTTTTTGCAGTGATACCAATGAAACATCAATTGTTACAATTAACTAGTGTAAATATATGTAAAAGAAAAGTACCTGCTTGTTTCATATAAGAATGCACACTCCGAATAGCTGACTTAGCATCCTCAATTGCATCGTTTGCTTCATCAAGAAAGCCCCTCATCTGAATATTAGAAACTCTCCTTTGATCTTGAGTACTATCTGTGGAATTATCTTCTCTGGGAGTCACGAATCCCAGAGGAGGTATTTTTGGTCGATCTTTCTCATCAGCTTCACTATCATCGTCGTATTCTACAAAATGAGGTCGAGCCTGAAGGGCCCTAGTGACGCAAATCACAGCCATCAGCATCACGACTAGATTCACTCTCTGCCTCATCTTCAACAATCGTCACTAGGGTATCTCTTCTTTTGGTTTTTTACATGGTAGCTAAAGCACCAAGACTTCTCGTCACGTAACTATTATCTTCAACATACTTTTATTTCCCCCCAAGTTTCCTCTCTTCTTCCTTCACTGATTATCTTTTTACTTTTGTGATCAAAGATTTTTCACGGAACAGCGAGCAACCCTTTGCACTTGAATGAATTCTTCGAAGGAACTTGAAGCAGAGCAGATCGATTTACTCTGAAATTTGTTGCCCACGAAAACTTACAATCCAGGGAAAGGAGGGTTTCTAGAATATAGAACTAATAGGCAGAGTGGTACTTAATAATAGAACATATAAGCGAACGTGTAAAGAATGATCGAGGAAACGCACAGTACCACGAACGATCGTGAACTAACCGATCTGGTCTCGATTCTGTGTACAAGCTGCGGGGGGTATGCGGGTACCCTAGAGGGTACACGCTTCAGTTGCCAAGAAAATAGGCAGTCCGTGAAAAATTAGCCCGGAGATTATAATGTGTGCTGTAAGTACTATGATCGGCGGAAGAGCGATCGCAGCCTGGCGGGTTGGCAATAAATTCTAAACGTACGTAGTCGAGGAACTAGGAGGGATAATAAGTTGGGTAATGATGGCCATTTCCTCCTGTGCGAATTGCTCCTTTTTTCGGGGACACGGTTGGCAGACAAGAGACACTATTCTGACCTAATTATAAGCATACAGGTAGGTACGAGGAAAGTGATTGATAGAAATGTAGTTTTGTGGTTCGGATTTATTTCAACCTCAATCCGTCAAATCATAGTATTATTAGATCTCACGTTGACGCTAATGATACATAACCGCAGAAGCATTACAATCATCTGCTTATCTTGAGAAGCGAAGTTGTTTCGCTGGATCCCAGAAACCTTAAGAAACGTTTTCCTTTTCGGAGTCAATCGCACAAGAAAACATTATTGGATTATTTATTTTGGATTAATCCATGGTTACGTGAATTTACAGGATTATAAAAATTGTAGTTTTAAAATTTTAATTCTAAAGAAAGCGTCTCATTCCGGATTGCACAAAAGTATTTCTGAACATTCCTGGAATATTCCAATCGGAAATTTGGAAAATTCCGAAGAATATTCCAGGAAGGTTCCCGGAAGTAGGTAAATGTCCGCGTATCCAAGAAGGTTCCCAACGAAGGTTCAGGAAATGTTCGCGAGGAATTTAATTCGTTAAATCAATTAAATTTATATAACGCGAAAATTTTCACGAAAATTTCACGCCGTGGAACCTTCCTCGATACGAGGACATTTACTTACTTCCCGGAACCTTCTTGCAACATTTTTCGCAGTTCTCCAAACGTTCCACTGAAATGTTTCAGCAGGGCCAACTTTATATTAGGAGCCATCGGGGCCACAGCCCGGGGCCCCCACTAAATACTTATTTAATAACAAAATTTATTTGTCACAGCTAAAGGCCCCCACATTTGAACCGGCCCTAGGGCCCCCACAATTCTAAAGCCGGCCCTGTGTTTCAGGAATTTTCAGGGAAACTTTTGTGCTATCTGGATTCGTCCAAAAAATCGGATTGAATAGTCAAATGTCAAATATTTTTCATCAGTTTGGCTAGATGTTCCGAAATTTCAGCACGACTGTATTAAATCCCCTTTTCCAGCTCCACCATTTTTTCGATAAGACTAGACGTCGCCAATTCTAAAATATTAAGAATTGATTGAATTGTAAGCGATAAAATAAAAAATTCAAACATCCCATCCTAATTAATTTTGCACTCCTCTCCTAATTAATACGTTTTCTAGTTTTCTATTCACGAAACAAATGTTTCCTTTAATGCAAAAAATTTTGTTAGATTGAATTAAACAATTTTAAGACTGTTATTGCCATAACGGTACAAAACTTTACTTGAACGAGATGATGGTCTTGTCTCGATTGTTTCTCGATACTACAGATACTTGATTTCCATCACATTTTAATTTCATCTAATTACGTTTCGAGAAAATCTAGATTCGGATTTCGAAATCCGGAAATGATCAATATGCACCACCACTTCTGATATTTTACAGATTTTATTTCCTGGACAATATCTAGTGACTTCGTGGTTTTTTTTAAGCTGGTATTGAGTTGTAGGATATTTCTTAATTCTTCTATTATATATTTTGGAACTTATTCATGCCTTGCAATATTTTTTAAACATGTCAGACTTGTTTATTCATAAAAATACAATTACCTTCGTATATATCATTTTTTCTTGTATTTCCGTCTACAAAAGTAAAAAAAAATAGTAATAAAGTACATATTTCTACAATTTTAAAACTTGTATAACTTTTCATTAACAATAATTTATCCTTACTTTGTAATTAAAACCTTCAAAAGGCGTTACAGAGAACTCTGGTATTTTAACATTTTCAATTTGGGCGTTCAACTTTATAAACCGCTTTTAATTTTACGTAAATTTTTTAGAAAATTACAATTATTTTCAAAAGAATTTTTCTTCTATAATAAGTCATACATAAAGCGGATATTCCAGCTGAGCAACCTTTTTCACGTGAAAATTTTACCAAGATATTAGGGTAGATCGAAAAAAAGTTTTATAATTTGCAAACGCCTTAGCACTGGAAAATTTCCTTCTGGGTCCCTCATAACGTGTCTAAAATTTCAAATGGATCGATTAATGTCTTGCGATTGGGCAGAACGAAAATAGAATAAAAAATTTGTTTAATCGCAAAGTTTTGGAAAAATCTTAAATTATATTTTTGTTTCTTAATCTGCATAATATGCCTAATTTTTAAAAGTTTTCAGATTTTTAATTTGAGTTAATGTAGGAAAAACTAAATTGTTTAAAGAGACCTAAAAATTTTTCTTAAATCTGAAAACTCTAAAAATTATAAATAATTGCTTTCAGCATAGGGAAACTTTCTTATGTTCAAAATGAACTTCCAAAAGAATTAAGAATATCAGGTCGTTAAAAATGACGATTTGCGGAATTTCTGAAATCAACTCGTCATTTTCAACGATCTGATCTACGATTAAAATTTTGTTTTTATTTCGTGTCCGCCCAACATAGTAATTTTAAAGCAGAGGAAAAAATTGTAAGAAAAAACTTTTGGAAAAATTAAAACTATTTTTACAAGAACCTACAAATGAATACAATAACTTACAACTAAAATTACAGGGTAGTATAACTTCTGTCTATTATTCGAAGGAATTTTGTTCTTCTTTGTTATTATTGTATTTTATTGTCGTTTTAATTTCCTACCGGCATTTACGAACATTTGAAACTGAAAAATTTACAATCACAAGAATCTGGAAAAATTGTCATGTCTTGCCGCTAAAAATTTGTTCTTTTTCTATTTTTCAACTTTAAGGAACTGATAGAATATTAAAAAATGATAATCGTACGAAACAAGTTAAAACTTATGTTTGGAGCTTTTCCAAAAATACATATTTACAAAAAAGCTTTAAACGTTATTCTTGAATATATGTCTAAAAAAAAGCTCAAAACTTTAGTTTTTTGTTGTTCAATTACAATTATTATCTTTTACGATTCTACCATTTTTTATGAAGTTTAAATATAGAAGCTTTTTTGTAATAGCGATCATTTATACACATCTAAATTAGAAATTATCTTATCACAATATTCTTAATATTTGTAATCCTAGGTCTGAACAAAACTTTTTGGCTGCAAAACGTGGAAATTCCGGTAGATTCTTGTAGTTGTGATCTACTGTAAATTTTTATTGGTAATTAAATCTACAATGAGCTGAAATTTAAAAATGTTTCTAGCTTTGTGTACTTTTTTGTAAAATTTTACTACCAGGGATGTTCTTTCAATAGCAAAATATCATAGTTGTACCAATCTTATAGAATCTCTGTTTGAGTTTGGTAATACTTGTAAAATTGTCATAAATTCTTTGAATATAAAAGAGAATTTATTGAATTTTCATATTTTATATTATTTTATTTTAAAATAATTATTCCTCAAGTATTTCAAGAAATTTAAAGGAAGTATCCTGAACAAATGCATAAATTAATTAACTCCTATTTCCTTGTTTTCCAATGCAACAGTGACATGTAACGACAATATTATTACTATTAATCATTTTTTACCTTGCACTTGTTATATGATCATTGGAGATTGGAAAAGTAGAACTAAAATATAATAAATATGCTAAAAATATAAGTTTATCGTCGTCCGGAGACACTTACGGTACTAGTAGACATAATACTCAATCAATTTCTGTATACAAACATTTTTCGTATGAGAAGGTTAGTTTGCACTAAAGTCTCTTAATATTTAGTTGATTTATGATTGTCCTATATTACTTACATTGGACCATAAATTATTGATATTTCCTGCATACTTTAATCAGAAAAAAACTGAAGAATGATGCAGCACCGACTTTACAACTCAGCGCTAATATTCTCTAAATATAAATATGGCTATCTTCTAATAATAATTCAAGCTCACTATTGCAAATTATCATACATAAAAAACAATATTGTTTAATTACCTCAATAACTTCGAAAAAAATCATTTCGATCATTTCTTTATCTATTAATATATAATATTCTTCTCTGGTCTTTTTAATTTACTTCATTCATAGCCTTTCAAGGTTTTCACTGAATTTCCAAATTACACAATCAAAAAATATCAGTATTCTCATCTGTAGGATCTCCCAATTTAAACAGGAAATTTTAAGTTCTCGTGCGTCCACAAACTTGGAAAGTAGATAGAGTCGAAGAAAAGTAATTTGTTTTATTTCCTAATACAGCCTCTGACATCAAACCGGTCCTAAGATAAAACGAAAGTCTTTCACACGCATAGAGTCAAGCACGTCACTGGATTTTCAATTAACATTAACCTTAAATCAACAAATATGAGGAAGAAATAATTGAGTTATGCTCCTGCATAATTAAATACGATTAGAGGAGGCTCTCGTCTGTAAACTCAGTAATCCGGTTAGAGAAGCAATTTTATCATCATCAAGAGACACGTGTACACAATGAGTGAACGCGACATGAGAGCATGTCAGTATTTCCTTCCTAAATTTTGATCCCAGATTATTATGAAAAGGGCAAGAAGGAATCGCAAAAAAAAATTGCTGACTCGGAAATAGTCGCCTCGTTACGCCTGTTAAGTCATTCTCTCAACATTACGGTTTTCTTACCGGTTACCGTTTTTTTTATTGGGCGCCAACCAGTCAAGCGCTTTGTAATCGTAGAAATAATAATTTTCTGATATTCTATAAATTGTAATTTATTGCTTTAATTTCACAAAAAATGTCTTACCTAATTTTATGAAATTAAGTGGGAAGCTAATTATCACCCTCTTAAGTAATTTCTTACGTTTAAATTGTTCTATTAACCTAACACCATTGTGTTCTAAGTTATGCAAGTTATACAAAGTAAAAGTGAAGGTAGAAAATTGCATCAAAGTTAGCTTCGTATTATGTTATTACTGTATCTTGCATTAACGCTTTCTGCAGTGCCAAATGAAGAAAATTATCTCTTTGTCTAATTGTAACTAGGGAAGGCAGTAATATGAGCTAGTGTGCTCAATCTCTGAATGCATGCTATCAAGAGCAGTTTTCTTAGGTATGTCAGTTATTTTAATTATTATGAGGAAAGGGGGTTAAAGCTATTGAATCAATGTGAAGGATAAATAAAAGTTCTTTAATCTAAGGTCTTTGAAGAACTCCAAAGAAGAATTCCAATACTCTTTCTTCATACTTGTAGAAAATAGGAACATGCTACACGAGTTCTGGGTGAATCTAGTCAAAATCTTAGTCAATTAAAAACTGTTAAATTAGACGGAAAGATATTTCTTCAACACGATTCGTTACTTCGTTAGCTTGACTTTTCTATCAAGATTTTTCTATCCTTTTTTCGAGAAGTTTCTTTCTACGAGCGGAAGCCTCTGCAATCAAAGACAGTGACCCCGAGATAGATTACGACAGTATCGTACAAACCTACTGCAATCAGCTAGAAATAAAGGATAAGTGTGAAAATCTTGTGGTTTCGATTTGTTGATTCACGCTGGTTTTGCAAATTGATTAATCAATATCACTATTTAGTTTAGTAGATTTTATTTTTCTCAAAAATAGGTATGACACGAAAATCTCGAAAGAATTGTCGCTTTTCTTGAATGTCATAATTAAAATTTTAGTTTTATTTGAAGGACAGTGATAAAAAAATTCACATTTGTGTTCATAATAGAAATGACAAAAATTTAAGATTTATTCATGTAAAATTTAATTGCTATATTTATACCTAAATTTTCATCAAAATGGTTAAATATTCAACCAAAATAGTGAATCTTTGATAAAAATGAATTATTAACAAAAAGCGTAATAGTTGATATTTCCACAAAAAAAAATTTAATTATCAATAA
The DNA here is from genome assembly GCA_011634705.1 of Andricus grossulariae. Taxonomy (NCBI): domain Eukaryota; kingdom Metazoa; phylum Arthropoda; class Insecta; order Hymenoptera; family Cynipidae; genus Andricus; species Andricus grossulariae. Next base: position 3,415 of record JAABKJ010000637.1, on the reverse strand, counting down.
AAAAACTATTAAATTAAACCAAGAAATGCGAATTTTCAAATAAAGAGATCAATTTTTACCCAAGAAAGATTTTGCAACCAATGAAGAAAAAAATCGCAATAGAAATGTTAAGTTTTCAAATCATGAAGACGAATTTTTGAAAAAGAAGGTTGAACTTACAACAAAAAAGTATGCATTTTCTAAAAAAAAAAATTGAATTTTAACTAAAAAATAAGAGTTTATAATAAAATAAGCGAATTTTCAACTAAAATAGATAAATTTGGTAGGAAAAATGGAATATCTACATTTTTAGTGAAAAAATTCCATTTCAACGGAAAAAATGACTTTTCAACCAGTTAAATTCTTCACCAAATAGTTAAATTTTCAAAACAAAAGATTACTTTTGTATAAGAAAAAACAAACTTTCAACAAAATAGATGAATTTTCAACAACAAATAAAATAGTTTAATTTTAAATGAGAAAAAAGTGTTTTTAACCAAATAAAATAAATATTCAACGAAATAGTTAAATTTTCAACCGAAAAAATCATAAAATTTAATAATATAATTTAATATCTACAAAACAAAATTTTCTAAGAAGAATGGAATCGTCAACTTTTTAGTTAAAAAAATTAATTATGAATCAAAAAATAATTTTCAGCCAAAAATAAAATAAAATTTATACCACTAAAAAGAATTTTGTACGAAAAAGATGGACGCAGAAAGACAACAGATAAAATTTCCACAAAATACAGAAATATTCAACGAAATAGTTGACTTTTCAACTGAAAAAGATGTTCAACCAAACATGGAATAGTTAAATGTTCAGTAAAAAAAATAATTTCAAAAAATATTGAAAAAAAACAGGTCAATTTTGAACAAAAAAGCGGTTTTTTAACATCAATCAAAATAATTAATTTTTAACAAAGTAGTTCAACTTTCTAAATTTCATCATAATCATAAATCTCACATTTTTCTTAATCTTGAACTTTGAAAACGAAATTTTTATATAAAAACCAAAATAATTTAATGCATCTATATGACAAACATATCCGGAAAACGCGATAAATGGAGCCAATTTTAAAGAATTGTAAGTAAGTGGAAAAAATAGTGTGGTTTATGTTGAATTAAGTCGATTTTTCTCGCTATATTAGGGAAAATTCTGTAAATCATATACAACGTTCTCAAATCATATAATAATATTAGTAGAATGCATACCAAAATGTTGGAAAATAAACCGAGCTTCTTTCTAAGAAAGGATAATTAGTGCTCGCGTAGCGCGCAAAATGGTCTAGCATAGCTGAAATTATTATTTGAATTACTTTTTAAATAATTTTAATATAAAGATTTCATTATTGACAAAAAGTTACCAATTTCAGTAATTTAGCATAGATTTCTAAATATTTGAACAATTTGTTTCAGCAATGAGAGACTTTGGTGCATTATATACTAAATATTATTATTATATAGGATGGCGCTTAAAAATAAAAAGTCAAATTTTCCGAAAGAGAAGTCTTGTATTAGTTTTATATGTAAAATTTAACTTAGCCGGTTATTATCAAATCGATATGCAGAGACCTACTCCCTTGAGACCTACTGAGTGAGAAAAACGGGATTTTACGGCGGTGTCCGACTGACTCTTTGTAGTACTAGTCTGTCGGCAGTGTTCTTTTACCAACCATTGTGGTTTTACCTATCAAAAATGCTAATGAAAATTCGTAAATTTAAATTTTGTGACCAAACGACACGAGATTCGAAAATGCGTCCAGATGATAAATGATTGGTTTAAAAAAAAGCTACGAAATTGGTTTTAACCATGTTTTGAGAGAAGTAATAATCTTTTTTCTTTTCATGGGCGAACATGCTATTCAAAAATAAAAAAAGTTTAATTTTTACCCAATCAACAGGATTTACGGAAATAAGTGTACCTATGCGAACACATGAATTTGTGTTCGTTACAAATATATGTTGAAATAACAGTTTTCACTTGAACAACTCTCAGAAATGCGTACTACTTCTGATTTCAATAAGGGTGTATTAGTTTTATGTAAAATTGACATCACCTTTGATAATAGTGTTGACCAAAATTCGTGGCTTTGCCAAGATTGTTCACCTTAAAATCATCTATAAATTTTATTTGAATCGTTTTGTCGTGAAAAATATTATTAGAAATGCCATTTTTAAGTAAACTATGCATGATACGACAAAGTAGTAACAAGAAAAACTGTTGATATAACAAAATATCTACCAATTTTCTGTACAGCTTTTGTTAATAAAGCGCATATGGAGTTTATTTTAATCGTGAAAATTTTTGTTTAAATAAAAAATATAATGTTATAGTAAATAATTTTAATTTGATCATTCAACAACACAAATTTCTCATGCACTTATTAAGGTAGCTGAAAATAAAGATTAATGCAAAGTAAAGAACAAATACTAAAATAATTAGAAAAAATCGATTTTGTACTGTATTATGTAATATCTGAAGGAGTATTCACGTATCAAGATACAGTAATTAATAACCTAATTAATATAAAAGAACTTAACATAATATAGAAAATCTCGCATTTTGGGCATACTTCAATCAAATGTGAAGCTTGAGACACATGATGACAATGCATCCGTTAAAGCCGAAAGAGCTTACACAAAAGAGAATTCAAAATTATAGAAATACAGTTTTTAATGTCTTGGCCTCAAATTTTAAAAGATCTACACATAAATGTGGAGGAAGCACAAAGGCAGAGGGCGAAGCGCGACGCACAGGCACGTGCCCCAGGCGCGCTGACTTAGTTTACTAGATTTAATAGCTAAATTATCATTTTAATTACTTTTTAAATCAGTTAAATGGAATTTTTGTATTCTTTATGAAAAAGTTCACAATTCAAAAATCAAGCAGAGATATTTAAATATTTCAAAAATTTTATTCAGCAAAAAGAGACTTTGATTCATTATATATTACGTATTATTATATGCTATTATGTATTATCGCTTAAATAAAAAATATTTATACATTGTTTTTTTTTATTTCATACCGACTATAAACGTCTAAAGTTTTTAAATAATTATTTGAATTTTTTTTAATATTTAATTTTTACTTCTTCTTTATTCATAATGTGTCCCCTAAGGGTTTACATGACCTCCGTTGCTTACAAGACCATCTACAAACTTTATATTATGTTATCCTTACTTTTTACAATTATTCACAACTATTTATATCAATACTTGTATCTATCTCATCACTTCTATTTCTATACTCATACAGCGCAATTTTACTGCCGGAAGAGTGAGCGAGTGATAGAAAGCGAGAGAGCGAATGAGAGCGAGCGCATCCTCATCTTAATCTACTTATACTATTACATGATAACTACTTACAGATCTTTACGCTTCTAATATATGCGACTTCCGTTTCCTTTTTCCTTCACTTTCACATCTCTTCT